>CAAE01007250.1:0-12537 GCA_000180735.1 Tetraodon nigroviridis | reverse complement strand
CTCTCTCTCTCTCTCCCTCTCTCCCTCTCTCTCTTTCTATTTTTTGAGCTTTTTTCCTTTTTTTTTTTTCACATATTCCCTCTTTCGCACCAATTTTCCTTATCTCTCCCTCTCTCTCTCTCCCTCTCTCTCTCTCTCCCTCTCTCTCTCTCTCCCTCTCTCTCTCTCTCTCTCTCTCCTCCCTCTCTTTCTCCTCTCTTTTTTTCTTCTCCTCAGGGCCAAAGCTTCAGTTATTTTCCCAACCCGGAGTTCTTCCCTCTGAACAGGGAAGCTCCCAACGCTCCGTACCGCTTCAAACCCGGAGGAGTGATCGCAGTGGAGGTAAAGCTCCGCTGGAGGCTGAGCGGGCGGGTCCCATCCCATAGTTCACTCCCCCGTGTCTCCATGGCAACCCTCAGGGCCAGCACCTGACCAGAGCCATATCCAGGCACGAAGTGACGGCTCGGCTGGGGGACGAGGAGTGTGAGGTGAAGACTCTGGACCACACACACCTCTACTGCGAGCCTCCAGAGATCCAGCCCGCCAGCGCCGACGGCGGCGAGCTGCCCAGCCTCAAGGTGGGAACCTGTTCCCTCGCAAGCCGGCGCTTACAGCCTCCGGCGCAATAAAAACCAGAAGGAAACGCTGCGTTCATGTTCCCGCGTCCCGCAGGTGTTCATGGGAAGCCTGCAGGTGGACCTGGGACCGGTCCAGTACGACAGCGACTCCCTGCTCTCCCCCGTCCCGCTAGCCGCTCAGATCAGCCTGGCAGCGGTAGCGGCCGTGATCATCCTGTCTGTGCTGGTGGTCATCCTGATGTACAGGTACCGCCAGCCCTCCTGGCCCTTCTGACCCTCCTGACCCTCCTGGCCCTTCTGGCCCTCCTGGCCCTCCTGGCCCTTCTGGCCCTCCTGGCCCTCCTGGCCCTTCTGGCCCTTCTGGCCCTCCTGGCCCTCCTGGCCCTTCTGGCCCTCCTGGCCCTCCTGGCCCTCCTGGCCCTCCTGGCCCTTCTGGCCCTTCTGGCCCTCCTGGCCCTCCTGGCCCTCCTGGCCCTTCTGGCCCTTTGCAGAGCAACAGTCGGAGCGACGACCATTCAAACCTGCCGGCGTGGTTGTTATTTTTTTTTTTGCTTGTGCGTTTAGGAGGAAGAGTAAGCAAGCTCTGAGAGATTACAAGAAGGTCCTGCTCCAGTTGGAAACCCTGGAGATCAACGTGGGAGACCAGTGTCGGAAAGAGTTCACCGGTACAGGCAGACAACACTGCACCTCCACACCCTTGTAGAGAAACATAGCACAGAGGTGGGCAACCTGAGGCCCGGGGGCCACATGTGGACCGATGAACAAGGTCATCCGGCCCGCAGAGCCGTTAAAACTATTTCCCCATCATCCAAACTGTTTTCTCAGTCAATTGAAGACCAAATGTGGTCCTTCCAGCAAAAAGGCTGCCCACCTCTGATGTAGCATAGCAACCGATGTCATCAAAGCTCGTCAAAACAAAGTCTGAGCAGGTTGTTAGGTGTGACACAAACTGGCGGCGTGTGTGTGTGTGTGTAGACCTGATGACGGAGATGATGGACCTGAGTAGCGACGTGGGCGGACCGGGACTTCCCCTGCTGGACTACCGGACCTATGCGGAGAGGGTCTTTTTCCCCGGGCAGCACGTAGCGCCCCTGACACGACAGCTGGACCTGCCGGAATCCAGGAGGCAGACGGTGGAGCAGGGCCTCCAGCAGCTCAACAACCTGCTCAACAACAGACTCTTCCTCACCAGGGTGGGCCGGGGTGGAGCCAGCACCTGGTGCCGGACCCCCGGGACCCCTCGGTGATCGTGTGTCCTGTGTGTGTCCTGCAGTTCATCCACACCCTGGAGGCCCAGCAGGGGTTCTCCCAGAGGGACCGAGGCTACGTGGCCAGCCTGCTCACCATGGCGCTGCACGACAAACTGGAGTATTTCACCGAGGTGATGAAGACCCTCCTCCAGGACCTGGTCCAGCAGTACGTCGCCAAGAACCCCAAGCTCATGCTACGCCGGTAGGTGGAGTCAACAGTCCCCTGGAGTGTCTTTGGACGTGTGTTTGGAGCTAACGTGTCTGCCTGTCCCTCTGCGGTTCAGGACGGAGACGGTGGTGGAGAAGATGCTAACCAACTGGATGTCCATCTGCCTCTACTCCTTCCTCAAGGTAAACCGGTCCAGGTCATCCCTCTGGGGGGGTTAGCGCAGGGGTGGGCAAATAGTTCACGTTGGGTTTTAGGTCTTGATGAATGGGCCGCTCAGGTGGTGCAGGAAGCTAACCCTCCAAATGAGGGCCAGAGGTCAGCAAAAAATACTGCTTGGTGGACAATTAGAGCAAATGTGTAGAAGAGCCTATAAACTGGTCCAGCTAGAGATGATGAAGCTCCAGATGTTTGGCCCCGCCTTCTTGAGAGGACATGTTAGCATGCTAGCTGAAGGGAGAGGGTCTGGTCTTTTTTCTAACCAATCAAGCTAACAACTTTCTTCATTTGGCTTTTTGGAGAAGTGATTGTGAAGGCTCTGGGGGCCGGAATAAATGGTTCGTCGGGCCACCTGTGGCCCCTGGACCTCAGTTTGCCCACCTCTGGGGTAGTATTAAGTGCCCCGCCCGTCTGTCCCTCTGACAGGAAGTGGCCGGAGAGCCTCTTTACATGCTGTACCGAGCCATCAAGTATCAGGTGGACAAAGGCCCCGTGGACTCGGTCACGGGAAAAGCCAAACGGACCCTGAACGACAGCCACCTGCTGCGAGAGGACATTGACTACTCTGCTATGGTAACCGTGGCAACGCACCTGACCGACCGCAGGAGTCTCCCTGAACCTCTAACCTCTGTCTGTCTGCCCGGCTCAGACGCTAATGGTGAAGAACGGAGTTGAGGTCCAGACTTGCCCGGTGAAAGTCCTGGACATCGACACCATCACGCAGGTGTGGGCCTGACTGGCCGTGCGTCACCTGTACCCCCACCTGCGTCCGGCTCACCCGTCGGCTCTGTCTGTTGCGCAGGTGAAGGACAAGATCCTGGATCAGGTCTACAGAGGAGCTCCGTTCTCCCAGAGGCCAGCAGCAGATAGCCTAGATCTGGGTATTCACACACCTCCACGCTCACACATGCGCCGGGGTTGACCGACGGCTGTGTGAGCGTGTTTACGCTTGATTGACAGAGTGGCGTTCGGGTCAGGCAGGTCACCTGACCCTGTCAGACGATGATGTCACAGCAGTGGTGCACGGTCGCTGGAAACGCCTCAACACTCTGCAGCACTACAAGGTGAGAAGAGTCGTCCTCCACTCCTCCGCCGTGCTTTCTTTCTGACGGCGTTAGCGACTGTTGGGCCTCTGTCGCTCTGCAGGTTCTGACGGGGCAACGGTCGCGCTGATTCCTCGCTCTCAGAGTTCGGGCGGAGTCGGAGTGAACCAAGTCTTCCAGACCGGAGAGAGTAAGAACACGACCTCATTTAAAAAAACAAAAAACAAAACAACGCCATAAACAACATCCCAAATGGCGGCCCCCGGTCCCAAAGTGGACCGAGTGATGGTTCTGTGTGGACCCATCTCCGATAAAGGTGCACAGGTTGTTGTGGAGTGTTTTTCCGGCTGTCGCGGCTACAGACAGCGGGCGCTGCTACTCCAGTTAATGCAGCAACAGCTCCGCCCACTCGAGCCAATCAGATCGTTTGTTTATCCTCTACGACCTTTTAGGAGGATCCAAAAGAAAGAAGCCTGATGAGGAAACCCGCTCTTTTAAAGAGGGGTGAACGGAGAAATTTTTGTTTATTCTTCCATCAGGCGGTGAGTGCCTCATGTGCTCATGGCGTTAGCGTAGCTGCTTTTTAGTTTAGTTTAGCCGCTTTTTTACTTAAAGTGCCGGTCTTTGGTTTTTTTAGGCTGGGACTTTTTTTTCTACCCTATTTGCACTTTTTTGAAGTTTATTTCATTTTGAGGCGTTTGTTTGTTTTTTACTCTAAATTAAATCTCTTTCATTCATGTTCCTGGGCTACTTTTTTATTTAGCTAATGATGCACTCAGTTAAACGTCTCCCGCATTGTACGAAAGGTGGACAGTATCAAAGAACTAATGTACATTCTGTACCTCTGCGGTTGCCACAGAAACCCCGATGCTAGAGGGTGAGGAGGAGGAGGGTCTTCGTCTGTGGCACCTGGTGAAGAGCAGCGAAGATCCCGACATCCCCAAACACCGCAAGAGCAGCATGCGGGACAGAGAGAGAGCCAAGGCCATACCTGAGATTTACCTGACCCGCCTGCTGTCCATGAAGGTAAGGCGCTGCCCTCAGGTGGGAGCGGGCGCAGCGCTAACCGCCCGCGCTAACGCTGGTCCTCCTCCTCCAGGGGACGCTGCAGAAGTTCGTAGACGACGTGTTTGTGGCCATCCTCAGCACCAAGCGTCCTCCTCCCATCGCCGTCCGCTTCTTCTTCGACTTCCTGGACGACATGGCGGAAAAACACGGCATCGATGACCCGGAGACGGTCCACATCTGGAAGACCAACAGGTGAGAGCCCGCCTCTGGCCCGGGGCCCCTGGGTGGCGCTGAGCCGCCTGTTTGTGCGCAGCCTCCCGCTGCGGTTCTGGGTGAACATCCTGAAGAACCCGCAGTTCGTGCTGGACGTGCAGGTGAGCGACAGCATGGACGCCGTCCTGTCCGTCATCGCGCAGACCTTCATCGACTCCTGCACCACCTCCGAGCACAAAGTGGGCCGGGTACGAGCTCCCCGCCTCCTCCGCCGTTCGCGCTGCGCGGTTGTAGTCACGTGACCTCAAGGTGAAACTTCTGTCCAATCAGGATTCTCCCGTCAACAAGCTTCTGTACGCCAGAGAGATCCCTCGCTACAAACAACTGGTGGAGAGGTACGGCTAGGTGCCCCCGTCATTAGCCGTCGCTAACCTTGGAAAGGTGTACTCACGTGTGTGTGTGTGTGTGTGTGTGTGCAGGTATTACAGTGATATCCACAGCGCTGCATCTGGCTGTTATCAGGAGATGAACTCCACTCTGACTGAGCTGTCTGGGGTGAGTGGCCCCAGGGGTGGGCAATGATTTAGCCTGATGCTAACCCCCCCCCAATGAGGATCAGAGCTAAAAATGCTGCTTAATAAACTAATGACTTGGGGAAGATGTCAGAGAGGCTGTCAATTGGTCCAACCTTCTGAGAGGACATGTTAGCATGCTAGCCGAAGGGGGTCTGAACCTTTTTCTACCCCATCAAGCTAACAACCCTCTTCATTCGCCTTTCGGAGGAATGACTGTAAAGGCTCTGCGGGCCAGATTAACTACTTCTGCGGTCCACATGTGGCCCCCGGGCCTCAGCTTGCCCACCTCTGGTCTGAGGAAACACATTTCTTGAGTGCCGCCTGTTTTTAGGGACATGTTCCATCTCTCCTTCCATCTCTCCGTGCTTCCTGCTCTGCTTTTACTCCTCCAATATTTGGACCTCAGACTATGTCATTATCTCCTGCTTCTGCAGCAGAGTTTTGCCTCAGAGATGAACAACCTTGTTGCTCTTCATGAGCTCTACAAGTACATCAACAAGTATTATGACCAGGTAACACACACACACACACACACACACACACACACACACGGGAGCAGAGAACGGTCCTAACGGCCCGTCCCTGCCTGCCTCCTAGATCATTCTGTCTCTGGACGAGGACAGCTCTGGCCAGAAGATGCAGCTAGCTTACCGGCTCCAGCAGGTGGCTGCGCTGGTGGAGAACAAGGTCACTGACCTGTGATGACCTCCGACCCCCGTGTTCCTGGCCTGTGCTGAAGAAGAGGAGGACATCCGCGCAGCACAGCCGCGCCGAGGGACTGAAACCCCCGGACTTTTATCGCCGTCTTCCCGCTCTGTGTGTGTGTGTGTGTGTGTGTGTGAGTGTGAGTGTGAGTGAGCCACTCAGGAGATCCCAGATCTTTAGGTTCCTTCACTTAGCAGCACTAGAGCTAATCCAGACTTGATCAGGAAGCGACAATCTCACGGATGGGTCGGGGAGAGGCGGCGTCTTGCACTACATCTCCCAGAAGCCCTTGCTGCCTGGCAGCCTGCCGGCAGCCGGGAAGTTTCAGGAGTTTCCTGACCTGCTGGTTTTAGACTCGCTGGGTCCTTTTTTAAAATGAATCTACTGAAACCAGCTGTGCACGTGAGGAGCTTTACCGGGCCGTGCACGAGGGCAATAATCAGGAAGTGGTTCCTCTCGAACCCTCTCAGGCTCCCGGGAGCCCTTCAGGTCCAGGCCGCCTTCCTCGTCTTCCTTCTTTCAGCTGACTGAAGTTTTTTAGGATTATTTGTAAAAGATTTTAATGACCTTTTGACCTAAAAGGTCATCAAAAACCCTTTCAGTCGTATTAGCGTTGTGAGGTATTTAAATCTTGACTCTTCCTGGGAACGTCGAACTCTGGAAGGAGATCAGAACCCTGAGATGTTGTTTTCCCGTCCAGGAAAACGACTCTGGTTGTTCTTCAAACGCCTCCTCCTAGCTCAGCTTTTAGCGTAGCGCTAACCCTTCTCCAGACCACGAAGAGAAACGTTTAGGTTGAACCTGCTGAACGAGCAGAAGAGCTCATAGATGATGAAACCAGAGTGTCTGTGTGTGTGTGTGTGTGTGTGTGTGTGTGTGTGTGTGCGTGTGTGTGTGTGCGTGTGTGCTGGTACTAACTTATCTGTACAGAGCGTGAGCCCTATTTATACCCGTTTATCCCTGCTGTGCCTTCCCTCCTGCAGCTAGGTGGCGCCGCTGTCTGTTTTGACCAACTGTATGTAAAGATGAGGCGTCTGGAGCGCCCCCTGGCTGCCGGTTGCAGCGTCGGTCGGAACCGCCCCCTCTGGCCTCCAGACACACATCCAATTAGGGTTTTCCCCCCCAAAGACGGTTTTTCGGGAATTTTAGCTCATTTTTGATGTTTTTAAGGGTTAAATAGTGAATGAATCATTTCCGCTGGTTGAACTAAAGGCGGGGGTGTTTGGGAACACGGTGAGTTGCGTCACTGTGACAGAGTTGCCTTTGGAAAATGGGGTGGTCCATCTTTATAAACAGTTGTCATGGTAACAGCTTTACTGGCTCCAAACCACGACTATGTCCAAACAGCCTGCACACATTAATTTAAGACGATTTGCTGTTGACGGCAGCAACAAGAACTCCCGCGCGCGCGGGCGTGTGTGTGTGTGTGTGTGTGTACCATTCTGAAGAGAGAACCTTTCAAGTACAGACGTCATGAGGGGGTTAAACTGTTTTGCTTGTATTCATAGGAGTTTGTGTTTTGACCACTTTATGAGGACGTTAGGACAAAACAGGCGGTGTGTGAGGTGTGACACAGTCGGCCGGACCTCGAGGATCGGGAATATTTTGTCCGGTTGTTAGCACAGATCTGCTCATGCTATAGTACAAGGTGTGATGTGGCGGTGGCGCGTCACAGACCCAGACGGGCGAACAGGCGTCCGGCGGACGGCTGGAACAGTCGGCAGTGACTGCTCAGATCCACGCGCACGCCTGCAGCTCTGCAGACGCCCGCAGAGGTTTTGCACATTACTGCCAGCCTGAGGAAACGGACAGAAGCTAACGCGTGAAGGGTGTGAAGGCAGCCGTCGCCTCGCACAGCATCACTAATCTCCACGGCAACGGATGGGTCCAGGGCTCATGTTGGTGGAACCCACCACCGCGGGCGGAGCCGGGTCCAGATGCGGTGCCACCCGGGCTGTTGCTCCTCAGCAGACACTTTCTGGACTCTGACCCCTTCAGGCAATAAAAGCAGCAGAAAACGGACAGATCCTGACCGGTCCTGCCGCTGCCGCCGTTTTCCTCCTCCTCTCCTTTTTCCTGCTGATTTTTGCTGTTTGGACTCTACGTCTCCGTGTTTTTGCCTGGTGTGTTTCCAGCCTGTGTGTGACCCGTAGTCGTAGTTCTCTGCATGCATGTGATGAGTTGTAGTTCAAGCGTGTTTAAAAGGCAGCCAACCGCCGCCAGGCGACCGCTGACGCCTCAGTCCAAGCACACAAAGAAGTTGACCTTTGACCCCTGGTGGCTGTACAGTTTTCTAAACTTCTGGGACGCGAAGAAACAGATTCCCAGCTCCGATTGGTCGAGCTCTGTTTATTACTGAGACTTTTTTTTTTTCTACAAGGGAATAAAAACTTTTAATAGCTTGTTTCAAATCAAAGATCCACAAAGTCCGGACTGCTTTCCTACTGACTGTACAGTTTGTTAACAGTGTGTAAATGTGCCTGTAAATACGAGTCTGATGGTAACGATGACGATGATGAAGACCTGTCAGTCTGCAATGGGAATGTGTTTTTACTGTTGAAGCAGGAGGCCAAGCACAATTTTTATCATGTAAAATAAAATTATAATTTTAACAGTTGCCCGTCTGCAGCGTTTCCTTGGGATTGTATGAGTGATATATTTATAAACATCAGATTAAATGATAAACATCAGATTTAAAAACTCAGATTCACACTTCTGATAATAAAAGTCAAGAGGCAGACATGGGGGGGCCGCGGGGCCCCCGGCCAGCGCTGCTCAGGTCCGCCCCTGGTCCCGGTCGGGCCCGCTGACGCTGCGGCGTCACTGCGCATGCGCGAACCGGGGTGTCCGGTGTCAAACTGCAGCTGTTGGGGGCTCGTGCACGGTACCACCGGGACAGCAAAGCAGACCCACCAGAACCGCCCCACACGCCTCGTGCACAGCCGGAACCGGGCGCCCCAGAAGCGGTTCTGCTGGCGGACGGATCCGCAGCCGTGAGGTCGGAGCCGTCGGACCGGGGGCTGCTGTCCGGCGGGACGGGGCGGCTAGCCGCAAGGCCACTGGCTCCTGCCGGCCACGCCGCACCGCACCATCGCGTCGGGGGTTCGGGGTTGTCGGAACCACCCTCCTCCGGACCGTCCGCAGGTTGGACCCCGTCGCGCAGTGATTTGATCCGGATATCGGCGCTCAGCGACCCGGCAGCCAGAGGAGGAGCCAGCCCCCCAAATCCACCTTGACCCGGTTCGGTTCGGGGACCGGGGGGTCAGGATGCTGATAGGTAACGTGCACGAGAGCCGGGTTCTGGTTCTGGAGCCCAGGTTCGGCTGCCGTTGTGTGTTTGTGGGGCAGAAGCGCGTGTGCGCTGCTAACATGCTAAGCTAACCCTGAAGTAACCGGAGCGACGCGCTTCAACCTTCATCCCCGAACCACAGGTTCAGCTTCCCAGCCGACAGAAAGAGGAGAAAACTCCCCTTTGGCTCGGATAAAGTGATATTTTGTGTGATATTTGTGTATTTTGTGTCCGCGTTGAAATATTCTAAATAAATATGAGCTTTATTTTTAGTTGCTGTACCTCGACATTCGATTATTCTTGTCTCGAGAATGTCGGTAGTAAATATTTAGCAACAAAACGAGATAAACTGTTGTGTTTGAGTAACGAAAGAACATAAATCCCGATTCTGGTTGCAGGAAGTGGAAACGCTGCCACCACCGGCAAAAAACACCGAAAACGATGCAAAAAACACCGAAAGCTCCGAATAGATGACAACAGGTAAGAACCGGCCATCACACACACACACACACACACACACACACACACACACACACACACACACACACAGACAGACAGTGATCATCAGTCTAGGGCTAGGAACCACTGTCGCCATGCTTGTTTACTCCGTTTATACTTCCCGTGTGTAGCTTGGTGGGGCCCCAGTAGCTCTGGGCTCCAGAGGGACAGATCGGCCCCGTGGTGAAGACCAGGGTTGTCTCATTTCTGGTCTTTGAAGACCAAAGGTCAGCAGGTGTCCCCTGGAACGTCTGGTGCGGGCCCCTGACCTCATGTTCCGCTCAGGAGAGGCTGAGTCACATGTGAGCGCCACACCAGATGCCCCGCCCCCGCCTGTCGGGGACACGACAGGAAACGACACGTTTGTGTCTGACGTGATGGGAAGGACGGTTTGGAGGCCCCGGCCCCCGGCCGCACCGGCCCCGACTGGGTCAGCGTTACCAACGGTTTCCCCCTGTTAGCGTTCCCCCGCTAAGCTAGCTGAGGTCCTGCTGACAGAAATAGGCTCAGTGGTCAGCGCCAGAAATAGAAGCAGAGACTGAATCATGATACCAACACACACACACACGCACACACACACACACACACACACACACTTATAAGGACCATCGTCAGCGATTGAAGGAGGGAAACGTTTCTTCTTCCTGTTTCCAGGAGCGATGAGCTCTGCAACCCGGTCCGGTCTCCTCCCGACTCGGAGCCTCCTCAGAACGGTCCCGGGACCCTGGGGTCATCCGAGGAAGAGCCGCGTGGATCCACCAGGGAAAGGCCCCCGCTGGCCCCGCTGAGCCTCCCCCGGACCCTGGCTCCTCCTCCAAAGTCTTCCTCACCCTTCCTGGACGTGGGGGACGTCCCCGTGGTCCCCCTGGTGGCTCCGGAAAGCCCCCCCCGGACCACCTCTCTGCCCTTTCTGACTTCGGGGACTCTTGAGATCTGGAGCCGCTCGGGGCCCCATCCCGGCCGGGCCCCCCCGGTGGCCCAGAATTGCTCCGGCGTTCCTCGCGGGACCCCAAACGGCTCCGAGGACCACGCAGTCGCCTCAGGGTCCCCCCCCAGCCTTTCCCAGAAGGCCCCTGGGTTCCCGGCGGTTCCTGGCCCCAGCCCCCCCTCCAGCCCCTCCCACCCGGGGCCCCTGCTCCTGGGCTCGGTCACCTTCACCTCCAGCGTCTCCTCCCACCTGGCTTCCCCCGTCTGCTCCCCAGACTCCGTGGCTTTGGCCCCCGCTGTGGCCCCCCAGCCCATCACTCCGCCCCCGCCGCTCAGCCCGCCCCCTCCCGAGTTGACCCCGCCCCCAGCGCAGCAGCTGGGCTCTGATGACGAGGAACAGGAGGACCCCACCGACTACTGCAAAGGTGAGGGGCCGGCCCGGGTGTGGCCCCTGGGGCCGTTGCTGCTCGCGTTGACGCGTTTGCGTTGCAGGCGGCTACTACCCGGTGAAGATCGGCGACCTGTTCAACGGGCGCTACCACGTGGTCCGGAAGCTGGGCTGGGGTCACTTCTCCACCGTCCTGGCTCTGCTGGGACCCTGCAGTACGACACACACACACGCACACACACACACGCACACACACACACACACACACACACTGTCTCTGAGCGCGTGTGTGTTCCAGGAAGAAGCGTTTCGTGGCGTTGAAGGTGGTGAAGAGCGCCCCCCACTACACCGAGACGGCTCTGGACGAGATCAAGCTCCTGCGATGTGTGAGTGGCTCTCCCGACGCTCCCACCGTGCTTTCTGCTCCGAGGCGGGAAAAGAAACGCTTTCCTCCGCCTCCAGGTGAGGGACAGCGACCCCCTCCGACCCCTACAGGGAAACCATCGTCCAGCTGATCGACGACTTCAAGATCTCCGGCGTCAACGGCGTGCGTATCCTTGGTGACGGCGGCGCGGCCGCGGCGCCTGCGCGTCTGCCTGTAGCTTTCCTCAGCGCCGCTCAGACGTCTGCATGGTCATGGAGGTTCTGGGCCACCAGCTGCTGAAGTGGATCATCAAGTCCAACTACATGGGCCTCCCGCTGGCCTGCGTCAAGGCCATCATCAAACAGGTAGCGCGTTAGCGCAGGCGGCGCCGTACGTTTACCCCAGGGGTGGGCCGTTCTTTAGCCTGAGGGGCCACGTAGGGTTTTAGATCTAGATGAACGGGCCGGTCAGGATGAGGATCAGAGGTTATTTAGCTAAAAATGCTAAAAATCAAGCTAACAACCCTCTTCATTTGATTGTACAGACCCTGCGGGCCGGGTTAAATAGTGCATCGGACCATGTGTGGCCCCCGGGCCTCAGGTTGCCCACCTCTGGGTTAGCCTGTCGCTGGGTTACGTTGATGGGTACACTGGTGACTACGGTGTGTGTGCGTGTGTGTGTGCATGCGTGCAGGTCCTGCAGGGTCTGGACTACCTCCACACCAAGTGTAAGATCATCCACACGGACATAAAGCCAGAGAACATCCTCCTGGAGGTGGACGAGGTCTACGTCAGGAGGCTGGCAGCCGAGGCCACCGTGTGGCAGAGGGCTGGAGCCCCGCCCCCGTCTGGCTCATCAGGTAGGGGCGGGGTCTCCTCAACCAGAGGGGCCAGTTGTAGTCTGAGGAGCCCAGACGGGCAGATCGTTCCAGATCCACCGTTCCCGGCCGTTCCCGGTCCTGGCCCTGGAGCCAGGGATCCTGGGAGCTGTGTTTCTGACCTGCTGGGACCAGCTCCCGCCTCCAGTCTGTCTGCTTGCTGAACTGTCGTCCTGCTCATTCCTCTGCTTCCACACAGTTCCGGTCTGTCCTCCTTCCTGGTTTCTGATTGGTTCTTCCTCTCTCTCCCTCTCTCTCTGTGCTCCTGTGTGTCTCTTTCTAGTTAGCATGGCTCCCAGGGATCTGCAGGTAAGTGTCCAGGTGTGTGTGCAGACTCCTCCACTCCTTCAGGGTGGAGGTGAAGAACGCAGGGCAGCCAGATGTCCCAGGTTCTAGAAACAGACGAGAGAAAACAGGTCCGGGTCAGGGGTCGGGTCAGGGGTCGGGTCAGGGGAAAA
>CAAE01007246.1:0-31576 GCA_000180735.1 Tetraodon nigroviridis | reverse complement strand
CATATCTCTCAGCGTTGTCTCTTAATGACTATCGCACAGTGTTGCTCCCTCGCACCTTAACTCGGCTAAGTGTTTTATAGCCTGAATGTATTTGCTCGTAATGACTGTATAAGAGGCGATGGCGCAGGTGAAGCTTTTTTCGGCACTTTGTGAGCAAAAAGAGAAGAATCGCAGAGCCAGATGCTGCCCAGCTGGGAACCAGCACTCGCTTTGTTATGCTTGTGGTGATCTTTATAGAAAAGCCTTTAAAAAAAAACAAAAAAGCAGCAGGTCATGGACCTGTAACCAAATCACCCAGGAGATGACCACAGGTGCCGGTCTGATCTGGCCCCGTCCAGCCAAAGAACAGCAGGAACACACAACACGGAAACCCTACCAGGCTTGCTTTTTAGTGGAAGGTTTCACATTCTGGCCTCTTTTCAGAACCATATTTGCAGAAGTGCACTAGAGCTGAGGGTGCCACCTGGTTCATCAGGGGACAGGTTATCCCAGCTCCTTGAAAAGAGCTTAACCCAGCAGAACTATCTCCCTGTGCTCCTCTTCTCATCCCAAAAGCCCCCATTGTCTACAGGATCATTTTCTGTTAAATTCTCAGAGGATCTTGCTCTAGTTCTTCTCTTTGAACCGTCTCAGACGCAGCCTTTCGGAAGCCGAGCTGTATGCGTGTTGTTAGCTTAAAACTTGATGTGGATGGACACTCGGTCTCCTCTGAACAATTACAGCCACTAAACCTGGCTAGCATCTGTGTTAGCGCAGTTTGGGCCAAATGTTTGGTGAGATGATGCTATGGAACTCATGAGACATTGCAAGAACACCGAAGAAGCTGAAGTAAGAAGAATCGCCGCGATAAAGCCCTGAAAAAGGCTGTTGTTTTCACATCAATGGGTGAAAAATGGAAAATGAAAATGGGTGGTACTTTTAAAAAAGTACACGCCACAGCTAGATCTGCCCCTGCTTTTGACCCAAATGTGATGACAAACCAGCGGCAAACGCTGCCGAGCCCTGTGTCCTTCTCTACTTTTGTCCTCATGTGTTCCTGTTTCACTATTGTCTGGAACCTAAATGCTCTCTCTCTCTCTCTGTTGTCTCTCTCCTTTTGAATGCACTTATTTAGTGGGTTTGCTGTTTACTGTTCAAGGTGATACTCCTTCTGCTCCCCTATATTGAGCTGCGTCCTCTTTACCTTTCTTATAATTCCTACAGAAACGTACACATTTGTTTTGCCGTGACTGCATCTCACCAGACGTAGCGACATCATTCACCAGCGTGTCCATCTTCCCAATCAGAAGTTGGAATGAGACCGCACCCAACAGTGATGTGGGGCAGGGATGCAACTTGCAGACCAGAAATTCTTTCTGTTTTGCAAGTCCTGGTGGATTTGCAAGTCCATTTTTAACAGTGTAAAATGTAGCGCTCTGAGTTTCCTTCATATAAAAATAGTTTGTGTTCAGATAACCCGAGTGAAGCTAATTGAGACATGAATGGAGAGTGCTGTTGAGGGAGAGCTTGCTGAATGACTTGATTAGCATTAAAATAATGCTTCACCAATGCTGACGTTAAAAAGCTGAACTGGAAAATGCTTCCTGAACACTGTGTTAATCTGGTCAGGGTCGCAAAGAAGAGTGTGTTGCCAGGGCAACCCTGGGGCCATGGAGTTTGAAGTGAAGTTAGCATTAATCCTTGCAAACTTGCTCTGTCATTTAGTTCAAGGTGTGAAGCCAAGAAAAAGTTGGATTTGAGTCCAGATTGCTTGTTTCCGACATTTTCTCTTGTCTTGTGTTGCTACTCTAAAATTGGTTTTGGTGTTAAATAGACTGAAAAGGAGAGTCAAACAATAACAAAGACCTTGTTCTTCAGCAAGAGGACATTCTGCCTTATTTAACATGGTGAGGAGAAATATTTATCTCTAAAGAAGAGCTGCTCCATTGTCGGTCTATGATGCTTAAAAGCCGTGCGGTGCAGAATCAACCTGGGGATAAAACACAGATGTATTCAAGCTACAAGGAGAGAATTTTCAACTTTCTAAGTCACTGAAAGCTCTAAGCATTGGAGCGTGTCCTACATTGGTCTACATGTAGTTTGTTGGATCTGTGTCAGTGAGGCTTTCATTTCAAAATAAAGTTAAAAATGAGCCAACAGGAAGTTTAGAATTATGTGTTCCTGACCTGAAAACTGCAGACAGCATTAGCCTTGTTGTTGTTTATCTTCTTGCCTTTTCCCTCTGAAAATTTTCTCTGTTGAGGTTAAGATCAGCTGAGTGTTACTGCTGAAAGTCTATCAGCTCCTTCTGATAAACTGTTGAAAGATTTTACCAACAACCCTCAGAACTGTCTAACTAGATCTATCTATCTATCTATCTATCTATCTATCTATCTATCTATCTATCTATCTATCTATCTATCTATCTATCTATCCATCTATCTATCTGTCTGACAGACAGAAGGCCGATTGCTAGTTGCACAAGGGGGTCCCAAAGTCCAGGGGTGCCGTTTTGTCTGGTAAATATTGTAGAATGGGACTGAATGACGTTCAGGAACAGCATGCATGCGTTCATGCGTTCTCCAGGCGTAAAGGGAATTAAGGCTCTCAGGATGAGGTGCTCTTCTACCAGCCTCTCCTAGTACTTTAGTGTGCGAATGGCCAGTAATCATTCTGGAATGTGATTTCTGGGAGGATGAAAACCTTCATGATCCTTAATATCCAATATCTCAGTATCAGTGAGGATGCCATGGATACCTCACACTTTCAGATTATGTCAAATTTGGACAGAAAGGACACCTGACAGGATCCTGAACAGCTCCACAGCATTGTTAGAGATACATTGCATCCCCCACCCCTCAGCACTGAGCTCTACCAGGTCACTGACTTCTCACTTCTTGCTGCTCAATGGTGACTTTAGTACTGCTATTGTGCACTTTACAACCGCTGCTGTCAGTCTGGGGACATTGGATTGATTTGTTTACATTTAATAGATGTTCAGGCAGCAAATAAAGCCTCCCATACATTAGAAGACTTTTTAAAAAATTGACACCCTTTCACATCTGAAGCCTTTTTAGTCACACACCAGGCACAGACAGAACTCCAAAAAGACTGAGGGTAACTAATTACAATACTTAAACTATTTTTTTTTAGATTATTTCCTATCATGCACCTCTTCTAAATTTCCAACAACCACTTCTGAGCAGAGAAAATTGAGGAGGAAGAGATGAAGAAGAAATACAATAATGTGTGTTAGGCTTTTGTCAGTAGCCACCATTGTGTGTGCATATATTTCTTTCAAAAAAAAGTCCAAAAAGCAGAGAAGACTGCGGAAAATGTGGGTCGCAACCCATTGCCCATTGGTTGTTTGTAAAGGTGATGTCATGTTTTTGACATAACAAGATGTAAGACTGACATGAAACGTGGGTAATATTGATGTAACGCCAAGACGTGGAAAAGATGAGCTCAGGTTGTATGGCCACCTTACACCTAAGGACCAGGGTCATGACAGCACACATCAGCTTCAGCACGAAGCTAAAGATTGTTACGCCCTAGTCTCGGGGTGCTGAGACGCAATACAAAGAGAGAGAAAAAAAGAAGCAAATTTTGCCAAGGACAATCCACACAGGATAAACAGTTAAGTAAATTTAATAGAAAACAACAGAAGGCCTGACAAGCATGAAAAACTGATTGTAAGGACAAAATACAAAGAATTAAACAGTGCGCAAGTGTATTTATAGTGAGACGAATCCAAACTATACAAGATTTACCCAACCTACGCAAGAATAAGTTTGCTCTTTGAAACACACGCCAAACCAAAATATTTGCTGTTGTCAAGTCAAAGTCCCCCCTGGAGGGTGGCAGGATCCTGGTTTAAATCTGGCACGCTTTTCCTGAGAAACCACTCCATTGGTTGCACGTCAGAGGAGGCAGGACTGCCATAGCTGCTACAAAGGGGACGAACAGTCACTTGGTTCCAGGACACCAAGATGAAGAGTACTCTGAGAAGGGAGCACAGGGCAGAAGGACAGACAAAATCAACATACGGCCAAACATAACAAAGATTTTATCCCGACTTTGGACTCTTGTCTATAATTTTTAAATTGTGTGAAAAGTCAGCACATGTAACTCAATCCTCGTGTTAAATGGCTAATTACCGTATCATTAGCCTCATTGCCGCCATTACAGCGTTTAATCAGACTTTCTTACCTGATAATGTTGCAGTGCCAGGTTCCTTTGTTGCTGTAAAGTAGAGGGATTAGAATCACGAGCACAGACGTGATGTCATTTTTCATTTAGATGAAGTGCAGCATGGGAGGCTGCTCTTCCCCCGACATTCAGGTGGCCAGCAGCTCTGTGAATGGAATCCGATTCAGCAGCCACCAAGCCCACTCCATCCGAACTGCTGGGGACCAGCTCAACAGGTTGCGGGTGCAGTTGACTCATCGTCTATATCAGGAGGTGGTTATAAACGTGAACGCAAAGCCTGCCGTGACCTGTCGTGACGATGTAACAGAAGAAAAAAAAGAAAGCAAACGCAATGGCTAGAGGCTTTGATGGGTGGCCACCAAAGTGAATTCATGAAGAAAAGACAGATTTCCCTTACTGAAAAGTCTTTGGGCTGTGTAAAATCACAGAAAAACAACCTTTTAGATGCCAGCAGCTCCTTTGGGAAACAGCAGAGGACTCAGAATGCAAATCAGGCTGCTGGGAACCAGGGGGAGAGACGTCCTGCTCTTCAGGGTAAAAAAAACCAAGCGTGTTTGTTCATGCTAACCAAAGGGCAGAGTCAGAGTGGCGCAAAATGACAAATATGACTTTTGATTCCAGAGGCTGCTCAAGAGCTTCAAAACCAAAACAGCTCCTGCTGTTGGGCATCGGTGACAGCCCACCAGCAGATGAGTGTGCACAGGGCGACTTTCTCACAACAGGCTGTGATGTGTTAAGCTAATTTAATCGGCTACAGTGGCAACAGATTCTGTGTGACTGGACACACTCACACATCCAGAGCTGCTAAAGGCGTATGGGCATACTGTGTGGAAGCGTCTGAGTATCTTTACCTTTCTGCCTTGGCTTTGGAACTACTCTACTGGTTCACTCTGGGACCTGAAAATGGCTTCACACATGCGAAAATCAGTGATTTTTTTCTTTAATTATGAATCAAAGGGATTAGAGGGATTGCCATTTTACTTCAACAGAATTGGCACCACAATGGAAAAGCAGCATTAAAACACGTTTGCTCAGCATAAAGAAGGACACAGTCGGCGGTAGCAGCTCTGAAAAATTTAGTTCTTCTTTTCATTAGTTGATAAAAAGATGAACTTGTTCTTCTGTTGCCAACCTCAACAGAATCACCTGGTTGCCACTGTGAGATTGGTTAGCGCACCACTGTTGGGTTATGACTTGCTTGTTCCGGCCTTTAGCAACCGTTAACTGACACTCTCTCATGGTAGCGCATTCATCAGTTAAGATTGGTTGGTTGCCCTTTGTCCACAACAGTCCTCCAGTGGAAAGACTGGCAGCTCCATTTGTGAAAGTCGCACACAGGCGGTCAGACAGACAGATGGTCAGACAGACAGACAGTCAGACAAACGCATTTAGACAGACACATGGTCAGGCAGACAGAACTACGGTCAGACAGACAGACGGTCAACAGTCTTTTGCTTTTTTTTTCTAGGAAAAAATCCAACAGCTACTTTCGTTGCGAGCGGCTCTGCACAAAGCTGCGCACACGACCCCAGACACAGAGTGAGAACTTGCATTAAGTCTGTCGGTGTTCAGTAAACCGTCATGGTTTCAGGCTCTGTTGTCATGGTTACAGCTCTGTTGTCATGGTTCACACATACTAGAGTTCCATATTACTCATGCCTCCTGGTCCCATTTGTCATATTTTCTGTTTCTCTTGAACGATGTTTAAAAGTCTTGGGTCCTAGCTTATGAACCAGATCATTGGCTTTTCAGCATATTTGGTCATCACAGCTGAAGATACAGCTGTCGGGAGGTGATTCATATAGCCTACATTCAGTGCTTGGATCAACCAAGCAGTGGAAGGTCCCAGAGAACAGAGAAGGACTCACATTGGGGGTTGAGCGTAACTGAGAAAGGAAAAGAAACACACCAAAACAACACTGTGTGTACCTCCCGGATCAGTGTTCATTTTAATTTTGGCCATGCACTACATGGCTGGTATATGTGGTTTTCTAAAGGTTAAGGCTGAGACGTTGTTCTGTGGTTGCACTGTTACTAGGTCACGTTTGGTTGTTGTTTGGTTGACCTGAAAAGGCTGCCTGATGAGTGCTGACAGTAAAGTTCTTGTTTTGTTGGTAGTTTCTAAATGCAGACGGCCATGTGTAGAAATGAATGTCTACGGACAAAACCTAATGAACGAGCACAAATGAATATGTTGCTTGAAATGCCTCCCTCTGTCATACCTGTTACATTTACCTTTAATTCACCTTAACAGCAATGGACTTTTTTTCATAGCAACACAGCACGTGGTGTTTAGATATCAGTTGCAGGAGTTCTTTCTAATTTTTTATTTATTTCAAAACAGCGCTCTCATTCTCCTTGTCTGCATCTCACCCATTACCTTAAAAGCTTACTGTATGTCATAGGAGCTTGGCGTGGTACAGCAGTTGTTGCAAACATGAATCAGGATTCTACAGGAGGTTCCAGATCTGCCTCCCATCACCTGTTTCTTTTCTCCAGAATGAGCTCCATTTATGCTACTTTCTTGGCTCTCTGTGCAGATTAGATCTGACCCACATTCTCCAGAATTCACATAGAACCAGTAGCGGCGATCCAACCACAGACAAAGTGATGAATCTATCCGGCAATTAGATAAACAGTCGGCAATCCGGGACAGAGAAATTGCCTCGGATCCCCTGGATAATGAGGGCGTCGGCCAGCGTGGTCCGTTTTCTCCTGTACCTTCTTAGTACACAGAGGGTGACTGATTATGTTCAGCCTTTTTATTCTGTTGATTATTACAAATCACTTGTGTATACCTGTCCATAAACAGAAAAACTCTAAATTCCACCAATTAAAGTCTCGCTAAGCCAAGAAATCCGGAAAAGGTGATTAGGTTCAGTAAAGGCCCGAAAGCCTGGGGCTGAACGAGCCGTTGTTCGTTGAGCCGCTGCTCAAGGCGAATGTCTAATTTCCAACGTTCATTGTTAGCGCTGTGAGCTTGTAAAAAGATTCAACTTTCTGTTAATTAGCCAGATAAAGTCTTATATTTCGCTGAAGGAAAGGTGTGAGACAAGAGCCGGGAGCTGGCGGCAGAAGAAAAAACTAGAACTGATTCAGTTTTGCAGATGTTTCTCTCACCCTGACAGATTCGCTCCTATCACCAGCTTCATCCATCCTGTCCACCACTGCCACTTCTCAAAAATGAAATGCGGCGTCTCAGTTCTGTGTCTCTCTGTCTCCAGCTTCGAGGTGTCCTGCTCAGGCGTTACTTTCCATCAGATCTTTATCGTTCTGCCCCCAGCTGAGCCATCGCGTTCAGGGGAGGTTCGTTTCGTTGCTGTTTGCCTTTGATTTATCGTCCGATGTGGAGGGGTTATTACCAGGTTAGCTCTTCAGATTGTTCTGCACACTTGAGCTGCAGGGAGTCATCAGAAGGTCCTCACTTCTGTGGCTACATTGACAGGCTCCTATTTATCTTTCTGCTCTGCACTTTCACACAAAACTGAAATGACCTTATTTGTCATTTTTGCACTCAGACCAGGAGTGGGAGGTGTGGACCCAGCCCTCTTTTCCCCTTTCTGTCCGTTTCCTTGCAGATGATGTGCGTATTTTTAGAGGAAGAAAACAACACTTGAAAGAATATTGATTGTCCTTGCAGTTAATCAGGAAAACAGAGGACTCGAATCCAGGCAAGAAAAAAGAGTCAAATCCGAAGATTGTGCAGACCAACTAGAGACCAAAACTAAAAGACCTGGAAAACAGAAAAATCTGTGTTTATAAACACTCTTTTGTTGGTTTATCCTCTATATTTTATATATAAACTGTATAAAAATACTTAAAAGTGGGTGGGTGATAGCAGATATCGCATTTTCATGGATGATCTTGGCATATTTGCAGCTGCGGTCGTCTGTGCAGAGTGGATTACATCGCCTGTCTCTTCCTGTTTCCCCGTGCATGCTCTTTTGCACCTTCCCCCTATTTCTCTCACAGACACATTTTGACATCTCCTTACCCTCCTCCATATGCTAATTTTGCAATAATCACCCCAGACCTGTGGCAAATTGGCCCACGAAGTCGAGACAGTCTGACGTGTTGCTGGGTACTTCAGCAGTTACAGCCTGAACTCAATTTTCATTTGTCAGCTGAGTGTGAGTGTAGTTCGGAGGATGTCAGGGAAAGTGTTGATTTAGGCCTCATTTCCAATGCTAATGCGCGGATGAAACTGATTGGCGTCGCATGCTGAATAACCTCGGCTTCATCACTGCCTGTTATTGTTTGTGTAATTCAATCAGGCTTCAGCGATACAGATCGGGTGGCCTCAGCCATTGTATAGCCGTATGTCCACAACACCCAATCGCTGCCTCTTAAGCTAACTGCGTTCACAGGTACGAGTGCTGTGGTGTGCTCAGCTGTGGTACATTGTTCCTCTTTAGAGCTGGCTTCTGTTTTCAAGCTAAGAACATGCAAACAGGCTTCGCCTTTGCTGCTCTCAGGGAGACTTTTAACTGTTCAGGGCCTCACAACAATTCTACGGTGGCTCTGGCGGAGGCTAGCGTGGACTTCCCCAATCCCCCAATGCAGTCACTCAGACAATGCTCCAGTGGTTCAATTAGGAAAATGAGATGGAAATGGGCTACGCTGCACCACAAACACACACACAGACAACGCCAACAGCGGAGGTCTGTAAATCTAGATAAAGTTAGAATCTGTAAAGAAGGTGTTCATTTCCCTATTTGCAGTCATCTTCATCTCACTAACAGGTTAAACAGTGTCCTTAGGCAGGCTGGATTTGTCGGTTCTTTGTTGATTTTTCTATTTGAAGCTGCCGACAACAGTTTTACTTGGTTTAGGATGAGATCTAAATGTGGACTTTTGCACAGGGAGGGTTTGAAGGCTTGGTTAAAAAAGGCTGACGGCTCTCTTTGTTATTTTTAGACACATAAATGAGTGTGAAACTCTGGTGTGATTGAAGGGCTAAGATAAATTCAGTGGCAGCAAGAAGAAATAACAGTGTTGTGATCCAGGAAAACACTACACACACCTCCCGCTTTAAGAAAAACACCAGGCTATACGGATGAATAGTTCCCATAGACACTTTCTTCAAATGTGGACAGCTGTCAGTGTCAGTGCTCTCAGTGGGGCTTGTCCCGTTGGTCTTATTGTTATCGCTGCAGGGTCATGCTAACTGGCTAGCTGTGCTAACGCCTTGACCTTGTTAGATGAGTCATGCTGAATTCTCGGACACCACATACTTAACTGTTAAAAGTTTATCTCGACAAGCTGTTAGACCTTCCAGATAAAGTTCTTTTGACTGAGTGACTCTCCAGACGACTTCTGATGAAGCACAACATTTTTTTTTCCATTTCTGTTTTCAGGACAGTTTAGTGAGATGGTGTCATAACCCCTGTCTGTCATCAGCATCCACGCTTGCCCCGTTACAGTCTCCGTAGTTTTCCCGCTTCAATCTATCGGCACCACCCCGCCCGGACCAACCGCGCCTACTGCCCCAGCCAATCAGCACCTGCTCCTGCTGCCGGTCGGCTCCTGGGGCTTTCCCGCCTTCCGCCACCAGCACTGCGCCTACTAGATTGTACCGGCATTTAAGCTCTGGACATTGAGAGACTAGTTGCTAGATCGTCTTCGTGTATTCCCGAGCGTTCCAGCAATTTCACCTTCGGTGTCAGGTTCACAGACCGGATCCAGACGCCGAGCTGAGCACGGTAAACGCGACGTGCTGGGCGACGCGTCAAACTCACGCAGGTCCAAACAGAAATCTCTCACGGTGGGACGGGGTGACCTCGGGGAGAGAGCAAAGTCCACGGAAACCAACCAGATCTAAGAACGCAGCAAACGGACGGGGAAATTCTACCACTCGTGCGGCGAGGTGATCCGGCGCCGGTGACCAGGTGGCAGCGCCTTAAGTCAGGTGCTAAAGATGGGATGCAGCGTAGGTGTGTCACCAGTTGAGTCTTAGGTAACCTCCGCCCTCTAGGGAAAAAACCAAAACAGACAAAAGGGCCAAAAACACAAAACAACCCAGGCTAAAGGGAGCTGGCTGCACCTGTCCCTGACATTCGGATCATTTTGGATTTCTGAACCCTGCCCGTCCCCGACCCTGTGACTGCCTGAGACCCTTGATTGTGTTATTGTGAAACCGCGGATTCCGACTCTGAGTGTTTCCACCTTGAGCCTGCTTGATCCCCTCGTCGTGAAGCCTGATTAATAACAACTTGTGTGCAAATACAAAGGTGTCGCACTTGGATCCAGACGCTCTCTGACAGATGGAATTGGATGTTCAGCTCTCATGTGATACAATGGGATGGGAAATCCAAGAGAATGGCGCTGCTTGTATTGGAACCCTCCTCCTTTGGGCTCCGAATAGCCGGACTAATATTCCTGACGTGATTCAGAGAAGCTCATCTTTGCATGTCTGAACTGAGGAAAATGGAAAGACTGACTCGCAGCAGTTGTGTCATGTTTTGTCCCACTACAGATGGAAAAAGCAGTAGAAAGTCAGTCGTTTTTAGAGTGTAGAGATGCTCCACACAAGTCATAAACGTTAGAGGTGTAAATGAGGTGTGTGACAGCAGGGATTCACTTCCTACTGATTCATTCTGAAAATAAATTTACAGCACAGAATGTTGGAAGCAGCATGAAAAGCTCCGTGAAAAATGTCAATCTGAGAGGTGAAGGAGAGCTGCTAAGATATTTACAAACGACTCTTCCTTCCTGTCTTTGCAGCTTTTCTGGAGGTGCCGGAATTTAAGCGTTCTAACAGTGGTTACCAAGTAGTAACCATGCCCAGCTTTCAGTAATGGCCCTGCGCACTCCGACACTGACCATGGTGTTGTGACACATCGCTGTGAGTGTTTTTAATGGTTGTCAAAGATTTCACTGATATAAAGGCTTCAGCAGAGTCCAGAAACTAGATCCTGGGGAAATGTTAACGGCTCTGACGGTGGTGTCAACGAATAGATCTAAAACGAACAGTTCAATAACTTGTGAATTTAGATAATCAGCGAGAACCTAGTTTATTTCACATCCTGGAGACTGTGAGAGCCCTGTGAAGTCATTCTGTCTTAGCTCCACAGGTGTGGAGTTCAGATGAGAACCTCCTTCTGTGCAGATTAATGAACACACAGCAGAGCCGACCGATACCTAATCTGGGATGAAAATCAGCCACTGTTGCCGAGCAGGAAAAGAGTAGTTATCTTTATTACGGTTGGATTACTGGCTTATCTGGAGAAGCAGGCGGCCTAGAAGACGGAGCCAGGGTTTGTGCCAGCTAACCTTTAACAGAAATCATTTCTCATTTTCCTCAGATTAACGTCAGCTCACGAACCCAAGCGCCCCCTCCGTCCTGCTCGCCATTAGGCAAATGTGCTTAGAAAGCTCTGCTGATTGGTGCCGCCATTAAAAAAAAAAAAAAAAAAGATGTTCTATTAACAGTCAGGCATGTAATTGAGGAAACTAAAGGAGCGATAGCATTTGTTCAGTCTAGTGAAAAGGTTGCACACAATATTTGAATTTGTGTTGCTGGGAGGGTGGGCAGCGTCTCCATGGTGTCGGCGGGTTCCTGTGTGCACCGGGAGTGAGGACAGCCTCTGTGTGTGAGGTGCTGCCGTGAGGGCGTGTGAAGCATTAACACTGACATTTAAAACCTGCTGTAACAGCCGAGCTAAACGCTTATCTGGAACAGACATCAGCCTACTTTTGTTGAACAATAGTTAAAACATTCAGCAGAGAGAAAGTTGATTTGCAGGCGTTTTCATGCCACAGGCAGCCGTTCTAACTTTCCACGGTGAGAGGTTGGTGTAATCTTTTTCTGATGTAAAAGTGGGAGAAAAAAAAAGAGCGCAGCCCCTTTAGATTCTCCCTAAAGATGTTCTTCCATTATTCTATTTTCCCCCTTTCTATCGTTCCATTTCTCATGAGAGCTCTCGTTTCCATCCCTCCATCTGAAGATTTGTGAACTTAAAAAGCACCCATGTATGCCAGTGTCCAGTGGGGACTGTCACAGATGCGTAGGAGCCCGGACGAGAATGCGATAGGAACCCCCCCGTCCCCCCCGCAATTCGGCTGCATTTAATTTCTTCAGGGAATGCTGATGCTCAAACTAGGATATTTTAAACACGCCTCCCTCCATTTCCGAACATGTCTCAGTAGTGCAAATGACTTTAGTCGCGCAGCGAGGGGAGCTGAAGGTAAAGGCGGTGAAAATTGTATCCGTCTATGGTCCCCCGTGGTCCCCACCCGGGGTGGGGGGGGGATAGAATAGCAAACATTAGGACAAGGGTAGGATGGCAAGGGCCGTGTTGTCAAGTCCCTAGCTGATCTTGGGCTGTTTTTGTGAATTAATCAAAAGGAAAATTAGTGTAGACCGTGATGAAAGACGCCAAATCTTACACCTAATCTCAGACTAATGGTCTGGAAACTCACAGAGACACACGAAGAGTGACGAACATTGATAACTGACTACAGAAGCCCAGCAGCTAATTAATGCCATGCTAATCTAAGAGAACCCCATGATTTCAGCCAGACGGTCGGGGAGCAACTGTATGTATTCAAGATATTTCAGATCTTCTTATGTGGTGAGGAGCTTTTTTCTGACCTTTAGGGAGAGGAGGGAATGAGCAGATGGAGGATAAAATAGACATATGTCATTGATAATGTCAGGTGATCAAGTTTCTATAGCAGCATACTTTAGATAGTAGCTCTAAAGTAAGTCTGTTGTAAAAATAATTAGCTTGACTAGAATAGTGACTCTAGCTATAAGTTAGAAACTTTCTAAGAAAAAAGTAGAAAAAGGTAGAGGCAGACATCTTCCTGCACCTGGACAGATATGAGCTCTACAGCAGGCGGCTTAATGGCTAAAGTTCTACCTGTAAAGGTTCTGGAACCAGTGAGTGGAGCAGTTTACTAGGTTAGTATGATGCTGTTAGCTCCTCCAGACAGAAAAGAGCTCAGAGAGACTTAGAAGGACCCCTAGGTCAGGTGGAGGATTTTAAAGACTTTTTGATTGAATAGACCACCAATGAAGAGAAACCAGCAGAAGTCACGTGACCTCAACCCCCATCAGAATTCTGGCTGCAGCAGTTTGGTTGAGCTAGAGGCTCCTCAAAGGATTCTGTGGACATCCTGATACTCATGAATTACAATAGTCCAGCTAAATGCTGGAGCAGCTTTTCAAGATCACACCACTGGTGGTTTAGAGGGCAGATCTTGGTGTAAGATTCACTACAGAGAAACTGGAGGCTAAAGAGCGACTGTGTTAAGTAACAGTGTGATCTAACAGATCCCTGAAAAGTTTAGGATCAAACTCAATAACCTCAGTTTTGTCTGAATTTAGAAAAAGGATGTTTGAGGTCATCTGAGACCAGTCTTTTAGTCAAACGTGGAGCTTAATTAGTTCTCTGTCGTTAGCATTAGAATGGAAATTTACCTACTAAAACCTATTATGAAAATTACCTCTACTATCAAAGCTGATGGTCCAACCACTGTTGGAATGCAGGACAAACTTTCTTTCTTATAATAATAATTTTGTTAGTGTGGAAGGCAGCTGGCCAGCTGCTAACTGTAGCTATGCTAAGCAGCTTCACAGCATCTACTTTGTTCTGGCTAACTAACAAAAACTGAGGCAACTCAAAACTCTGAAGCCGTGCCTTAGGCTAATTTTGCCTCGTCCACAAAGCCAAATATGCTTTCCACAGTTATTACATAACTAAAGCAGGTTTCACACACTGAGCAGATGCAGGCTAAAACAGATGGTGATGCCACGCTAATGCTATTGTTGAGTCATTTAAGTAAATAGTGGATCAAAATATCTTAGTTACGAATGCAAGGAGTCTATTTTGAAATTTAGTGGGTCAGTAATAGTTGTTAAAGTATTCAAAACCTAAAATGGAACACTGCACACAGTGTACCAACAACAGTGAGAGGAAGTGACACAATACATTCTAACCAACCATGAAGGGAAAGAAAAAAAAGCAAGATAGTGGGAGAAGGATTGAAAGGCTGCTGCTGGTGGGCTTTCCATTTCTATGAGATTTTTTTTTTTTTTTTTTGGGCATTTTTTTAAAGATCGCTGCTTATTTGAGTATTCTTTTCAATGACTTTTGGAACAGAGATCTCGCAACAAAAAATCTTTTCTATGTAATATCTTTGTAATAATGACTCACGCCTGTCTTTAAAAGGCTTATTTTGTGAAGATCAGACAGTGCAGAACATCTGTTTTTCTCTTTATCACAGAAAATAAATGAAAAGAAGGGTACAATTTAGAGCTGAAGCAGTCATACTGTGGTTCGCGTTAGCATGTAAGCTCACTTAGGACAGTTGTTAAGACAAGTTTATTACTAAAGCAACATCTTTACAACAATTTAAAGTGCTTCACGTGGGGACAGCAAAACATACACACATGATTTAAAACACCCACCAGTGTGGATGTTCAAGTAGAAAAGTTGCCTTAAAACAGAGAATAAAAGCTTTCTCAGATGAGTTTTCAGTAATACTGCGTCTATGTGTATATCTACATTTTTCTTAAACTTTTTTTCTCTGTATTTGCAACATTTGCCCTGTTTTTAACTTTAGAAACAGTAAACCCTCTCTCTGAGTCTTCGGGATGGCTGGTACTCTAGAAATGGCTTTAGGCCATTTAGTGGTTGGTGGACAGACAGAAGCATGGTGATCTGGTCTCTGAGACACAGGAGGTCGATGCGTTTAGTAGGAACTTCAGTGGCATTTCAAATCATTTGTAAATGTCTGGTGGACTTTTTTGGACCTATCAGGAATCTGTTACCAAACCCAGATCTCCAAAAAACGAATGCGACCACGCCCAGATTTCTAGCATGGCCTATGGTTTTTCCCCTCGCAGAAGCTGAGAACTTACTTTTCCTCGTGGCACTCCAGCTCATGACCTCCGCTGTGTCCCTGGTTACCTGAAGAGGAAGGCTCTGTCACCACTCGTCTGGGCACTTTAAAAACAATCAGCCATCGAAAACCTTTTTAAATGATGACCAAGAATGAATCATGACTAAAAATATATCTGGTCCCAGGGACTACATTTTCCTTTGGATTACAGGAATTCCTTGAATTGCTGGAGGCACCAATAGCAGGCAACACAGATTTATTTGGTTCAATGCAGTGGTTGTCATAGTGAACTCACAGCAAAATGGATGGATAAAAAGATGGATCAGCAGTTGCGATATTGTCCTCCAGATTTTTAATAAAACTTTGCTACAGGAAACAATCTGTTGTGTTTTCTGTTAATGAAAATAGGCCTGAATCGTGCGGCTTAAATTCTTATGCACTGAAGCTGTGTCAATACCTCGGATTGCTATAAAGTGACTGTGAGTTTGCTGAATAAAGGAGGAGAGACTCCCCAAGAGCAGGAATCAATGTCACCTAATAAGAAAACAGCTTCCTCTAAACGCAGCCATCGACGATGTGCCAGCATGGTTGTTCTTTGCGAGTCTGTTCCGACTGCTGTCGCCGGCGGCACATTAGCTCTGTAACATGCAAATGATAAAAGTCCAGTTCAGCGGGACTGGGATGTATTCAGAACCTAGCGGGAAGGCTCGGTGGAGACACAGGAAATAAAGAATTTGGTCGAGATGTTGTCTTTCAGGGATTTCATAAGAAAGAAGTAAAAAGGTAAAGTGCAGTTTGGAGACAATCCCTGCGGTAAGCAAGGATGTGCCGAAGTTCTCGCTTGGTGGTTTTATAGTTCCAAAAAGAAAAGTCATTCCGACAAATGTCTCATGCGATAAAGGAAGAGGATGCGTCCGCTGGTGTTTGTGTGGCATGTGCGTCAGGGGGTTAGATGAATGTCGCTGCAAGTGGAAATTTGGTTAAATTCTGGAGTAAAAGGATGTGATTTACCGAACAAATGACAAATAAGATCTGTTTGAGGACACAAGGGTGCACAAATTGTCGTTGATCGAAGACGACGCGAGCAGCGTGGCATCATCACCGTGTATTGTTCTGGAGGGAAAAACGGCTGGACGTGTTTTTGCTCTTCAACATCAGTTTTCCTGGTGGGATGGAATGAAGCGAAGCTTCTTTGGGCTGCTCGTCACACCCAGCTGGAGGCGAACTACAGCAGTCCAGCTTTAATGAGTGCAGCCAGCATCGGTTCTCACACCGAGAAGGTCATTACCCGCTGAGGGCCAATCACCTTAGACGTTCACATGGTCTTTCCTGATCAGTCCTTGACTCTCTCCATCGAGATTAGTCCGATGAGCTACCACAGCCCCGGCTGTTTGTGTAAACTGCTCACTCAACTGGATGTTTACCCTGGATTCTTGTGCGGCTTGCTTTTCATCATTTATTCAGGTCCTGTATTTTATAACAAGGACCTGGTCAAGCTGCGCCATCATTCATGTCAGACTACATCACATACATGATGGCAATGCCTTTGTGTGATTGTGGATGGTGTGCACAACGTGAGTGACAGAGTAATCCATGCATTCTTTAGGGACCTCCCACGGGGGCTGAGTGTTGACCCCTGGGAGCCGTAGCTCAGAGTTTCTCTCCCAGCGAGGCAACGCCGGTTGGCTGTTGTCAGACTGTAGTAGTGTTGTTTCAGGAATAGTAATAAAAGGAGATATTGATATTAATAATTAATAATATTGATAGATAAGAGGAGAAAGTGTCAGAAGATGTGGACGGAATAAAATTTCTGTGTTTTTTTTCTGTTACTTCCTGTTAAATAGCTCAACAGTCTTGGCCGCCACATCTGGGTGCTCACCACCCCAAAACTCAAAAGAAAAGAAAAAAAAATTCTCCTATTAAATCTATTTGCATGTTTAATGACCCTTTCCACAGATTAGAATGCAAGTATAAATCGTACATAACATCTACATACTAATTAGCAAGCAGCAGCTATTTACATTAAAATGCAGCCGGCACCTTAGGCCTCCTTCACGCGTCTGTTCCTCGCTTCACACTCGCCTCAGGTTTGCCTTCTATACTGAACGTGGTTCATGTGTGGTTCCCCTGGCACAAAGACAAATAAACCTTGATCAGCGGACCTTGATAAAAAACATGCCGGCAATATTCAAGAAAAAGCCCAGTGTAGCTGATTTAATAAAGTCTGCACCTAGCAAGGCAGCGTGAAAATCGCTGCTGTCGATGTACATCAGCGGGATCAAAGCTTTTTGTGCTTTGATCTGTTGGCTTCTGATAAGTCATGGAGACAAAGTGAGTAAATAGACGCGTAGCAGCGCCCTCTAAACAGGCTGGATTAAGTCATATTTAGAGTAGAGTTATACTAATTCTGACAGGCTGGTGCCCATTTACTGCCTGATTTGGGCTTTGGTCTGTCTTTGATGAGCGCTTTCTCTGAATGATGACACACAAAGCCTCCAGGGAGGCTGCTGCTGCTGCTGTCTAGTTGACTGTTCACCCGCGACGGCAGCTGTTTGCTTGTTTATCAGGAGACACTGAGAAGTGACGAGCCAAGGTCGGACTGACGTAAGGTGGGCTTACGCAGCACCAACATCTCACTGCAGCGTTTTGTTCTGACACAATACCTGTCAGAAGACATTTGCATTCCTCTCTTCTCTTCCTCATCAGGTAGCTTTGTGTTGCTTTTTCAAGTCGGCATTTGTGGCACTTCAGATGTTGCCGCAACGGATCGATCAAATTCCTTCCGCCCGAGCGCCAGTCACTAAGAAACGGCTCCGCTCTCCTGCTGGAGATCGCTGGAGACCAGGGGAAGACGGCAATCAGCCACCAGCCCGCTCTGAAACACACCCACGATGTGGTGCGCTCATCTTTCTGGGGGAGAAAAACATCATCTGTTCAGACATCTGGTGTTTATGACAAGTTGCCGTCGTGACGGCTACTCAAGCACATCATTGAAGAAATGAACGTAGAGCTGGTCTGTCAATCTTAATAACGCTTTATTGCCATCTCATTGTGTAAAAAGCAGCATGCGTCGCCTTTCAGAGGTCATTTTGTGCACGAGCAAACTTAATCTACAATATACATTCGATAACACAGGATATGGGATGTATCTCCATTTTGCTTGAAGGTTTACGGCCATGTTGGTCAGTGAATGGTTCCATCCTGAAATACAACCTTGCAGCCAGCTATCGCTGTCACGTGACAACTGTGCGTTGCCGTCGTGAAGTAAGTCAGGATGATGGCGGTGACCTCGGCCACATCAGAACTCTTCCCACCTGAATTTGTCAGGCTTCATTTGCTGCTCACTGAATGTTAAAATCCAGATGAGAACTTTCTAGCAAAGTAAACTTTGTTTGCGAAGACGAGGTATTATAGAGACAACAGGGTCTCTGCGTAAAGGCTGGAACAGACGGGCTGTGCGGAGAGCAGCTGCACACCCACGCCACACTTCAGCGGTGCTTCTGCACATCTGAGCTCCATGCAGTCAGCTTACAGGTTTTACACCATAAGAACACTTCAGACTCACTTGCAAGACATAAAAGTCCAAGGTGAGGTCAGGATGAAGAGATAATCAGGTGCTGTTGCCATGTGGGTGCGGATCTGTAGAGATCTTTTGCTGGAGTTAGCGTGTTGGCTTTGTGCTTGGCTGTAAACCGGAGACCATGGAGGCTATGGTGGAGAGGAGGACGCTAAACAAACTCACCTATTGTAGATGACCCTGATCACCCTCTCCACCCGCTACTAGACAGGCAGCGGAGCTCCATTTGCGTCATACTGATTCAGCTCCGCTGCCACAAAGACAGATACAGGAAATCTTTCAGTGCAATATCGCTATTCAACACCTCCGACTCTCTCTGCTCTTCATGTTGTGATATACTCTGTCTGTGGAGCACTTTCAAGATGCACATTTTTTATGTTGCACATTTTGCTGTAGTGCTTTTCTGTTGCTACTGTAGCAAAATAATGTCCCATATCTAGAATAAATAAAATACTTCTACTGTATTCCATTTTATTCTATGGTAGTGATCCTAAAGTCTTGGAATACCACATTTGTCATTTGACAGGACTCATCTGATAATCTCCGCCGAGGTTTTCGTCACTATACAGCCGTCATTTCATCTTGATGACACGTTTCGTTCTATTTGGCGTAACCAAAAAGGGACAATCGTCCGCTGCTATGACCACCTTTTCTTTACTAGTCATGGCTGGACAGACAGGAAGTGCAAAACGAAAACCGTCAACATCATACATTCTGTCGTGAAGGAGTGATTGATTCAAGTTTGCTATCATTACACATATAAAAAAAGCCTCTTTGTATCCAAGGTTACGGTATATTATTTACAGAACTATACATAAAATATACTTGAAAAATGTACAATTGCACAATAATTGTGTATTTGTGTGTATTTGTTTGTGTGTGTGTGTGTGTGTGTGTGTGTGTGTGTGTGTGCGTGTGTTGGAGAGGCTGCTTTTCTTCAGTAACCTGGATCCACATGGTGCTGATTGTGTTGGGCTCTGCAGGTCAATATCAGTCATAAAAAAGCTGTTTCTGCTTCTCCATCAACCTCTCACTAGGACTGTTGCTGTCTCTCAGTCTCACGTGGGCCAGATGTGCTCTAGTAATGATGTTTTTGGTGTGCCATTTTAGTTTTCATTTGCCTCTAGGGAATATCCACTCACGCTGATTAAAACCACCATGTAAATGTGCACAAATCACAGTAAAAATAAAGTAACAATTGTTTTAAATAAATCAAAAATAGCACCAGTGATGAGAAATCAAAGTCTTTCTGGTCTCGCCTTATCTGTTGTCAGCGGCTCCAACGTCACGTAAGAAGTTATTTTTATTGGCAGGCGCTGTCTTTGGGAATCGTGAAAACAACTGTCGAGGCTCAAAGCGGCGCTGAATGTCCCTCTGGAGCTCAGTCGGACACTTCTTGTTAGGCATTGTGACAGTTTGGGCATTAATTGGCACATTTTTTTACTTTCAGGACGCACGTCTAAGCATTTCCACTGAGGAAGAAGAGCCTTTCGTGAAGATTGTTCTGAGGCCGTGCTTACGTTAGCGTGGCCGTGACAAGACTGCCGCTATAGAATCTGATCTGATGGCAAAAAGTTCCATTAACAGAAAACTTTCTAGTTTTATTTGCATTTTTTTCTTTAGAGATAGATTTTCCCTATGCATCTGTCAGTTGTCCTCCCAAAATAACAGTCAGGTTGCACGAGTGCACGGGGGCTGCTGTCGCTTCGGGCTAACTATTTGGTAGCTCTTCCCGTGGTGATGGTGTGAGCTATTCTGGATTCTGTTAGCATGGGTCAAAGCTGAACTTCCCCGGTGTTCTTAGCTGTCCCCTGACTGAATGTGACCAATTGCTTTTACTGATTTTGATAGCAGTTTCAAATAAAGCGGTAAAAGTTTTTTATGCTCATGCCTGAAAACTTTCAAAATAAAAGACCTAATAACGCCAACGTAGTTTCAATGAATTCAACATATTTTTTGCTTTGACTTTTAACTTGAGTTACAAAAACCTGTTTTTCTTCTTGCCCACAGTTTTTCCCTGTCTCCTTTCTTGTTTACATAAAAGACAATTTGATGAGGTTCCTCACTGATGGGTGGGTTTGATTGAAAGGGCCAAAGGGGAGTAAATCTGAAAGTCCAATCTGAACCAGCACTGATGTTGTCAGGCTCTGCTGTTTAGTCACATACATCTGAGTTTCCTTTCAAGAAACACGACGATAAAGTTTCTTTTTCTGTGAGATAATCAGCAATTGTTTTGTGTGGTTATGATGTGAGGAGTTCACAGAAATAAAACCACCTTGTCTGTCTCTGGGGTTGGTGGACTGGCTGTGACGTCCGTCAGGTTGAACTTGTTATACTGTGTGTACATGCCGACGTGCATCTGGGAAGAAAGAGCTCTTCCCCCTCATCACCAATAGAAATGTTTAAAAATCATCCTGGCAGGATGAGTTAAAAGGCCAACTTCTTTCATCACAACCGTCAAACTTTGTTATTTGAGTCTGAGCTGAAAACAATGGCTATCTTTGCTTTCAAGCTTTCTTTGGGCTTTGTTTTTATTTACTGTCCAAAAATTTCCATGTTGTAAAATGATTGGAGAAGTTTGACAAACACGATTGCAGGGTTACAGTCGGGCACAGTAAAGATGTTGTTTTTGCCTAAGCCTGAGATCCAACCATATTTGCTTACTCTTTTACTTTGTTACCAAACTCAAATGAGTTGTCACTCTCGTCAATGTGGTGTCAGTTAGCTGGAGAGGGTCGGAGCAGGGACCACGGAACTGTCCTCTGGTTAGATCCTCGCAGCATCTGTCAGAAGATGCTCGGTATTCTCTGTGGAGCAGTGTCCTGACTGGCTGCTGAGAAACTCCCACTTCAACTGTCAGTACGTTTGCATGCACAATTGTCCCAGTTGTCCTAGTCTACATATAACTGATGGGAACGCGTCGTGCCCCCCCCAACACCAGGTGGCGATAGGTGTCTTTTCAGCAGGGGACCAATTATGTGATATAATACACAACTGTAGAGTGAGGCATCTGCAATTTCAAACAACAGGAGCATAGATAGTCGTACAGCTTTGTTCATCCCGTATTGAATGTACACGCAGATACACGCTATCTTTTGTGACTTACCTAGATATTTTTGTTCCAGGCTCAGAACAGAGTGGGGTTGTGGAGTCAGTATATTTACAAAATAATGAAAAAACGATCCTTAAGTATGTCAATAAAAGACATAATTATACAGCAAACTATAATAAAACTAGAAAATACTCAACGACCTCCAATAAAGTAAGAGAGGATGCTGAAACACCTGCTCCTCCTGCAGAAAATCTCAGTATGTGGAGGAATGAGCCACTTGGTGGAGTTCTACCCTCTCAGAGTATTTTCAAAATTATTGTTATTGTCATTATAATAAAATTTAGCACAAAAATATGGAAAAATGCTAATTCATAACAGCTGTGGCTGTTATGAATTAGATTCCCCAGTAAATTAAGAGGTTTAGTCATATCGCTCCATAAAACTGACAAAGCTTTGTTTTAAAGGCTGCGACCACCAGCTGGACAAGTCTACTGGCTGCTGAACAAAACCAAACACACACAGGTTTGACATTTGAAACACAGTAACCGATGCTGCCTTTGACTGCTAATCAGTCAGATGTCGATTATTACCTTGGCCTCACTAACTGGTGCTCATTGTGCATATAGCTTAAATTGGGGTCCCCTATGCAAATAAGGGGCCCTGTGCACAGCACATGTTCCTGTGCAGCACTTTTTTAATATGTGGTTGGTGAAAGCGAGAGAGAAGCCATCATTGTCACAGACAGCAGGGGATGTTGCCAGCTCCTCCAGTGTGGCACCTTTAGATATAACGGCTGTAACTGTAGGCTAACGAGGTCATAGGAGAATGGGAATGTGGATGGTGCCGAGGTCAGGGCAACCTCTCCGTCACCCCGCGAGGTCGCTGTTTAATGAAGGGGTGTCCTGTCTGTTATTTGGGGTCATGCCCTCTTTGCTTCCCACCAGCCAATCGCCACAGAAGTAAATGGGGTTGCTGCAGGTTAATCAAGTGCAATTTCTCTCCATCTCACTCCATCTTGGCCCCTATGTGCGTAGAACCCACTCCTGCTGAGTTTTGAAGTTCTTGTTTTTGGTTTTAGCCTGTTCATTTTGCTGCAGACAGACATGCTTTGCATGTATTTAAAACACCAAAATTGCTCCAAAATAAAAAGATATGGGCCTGTTATACCTCCCAAGGTATCTCCTCCTTACTTCAGGGTGAGGTTTAAGGATTGGGTTGTCTGTACCACCACTTCTATCATCCCTGCCATTGCCTTGGATGGTAAGACTTGTAAGATCTGTGTCTTGTAAGATTTAATTTTTTTTTGGTCATTGTGCAGTTTCTTTCACACCGGTGTCTTTGTAAGTCTGTGGACTGGAATTTTCTTTTTTTTTTTCTGGTGTATCAGAACCACATGGCCTGGCTTCAATTCTTCTGTTCGGGACAATGAAAGGTAGATGGAAGCTTTTTTGACAAGGGCCGACCATAAGGCACCTCAGCTGGAGAGCTCTCAGTAGTGGGATTTTTTTGTGTGGCAGTTTTACAGAAAATTGCAGAGCTCCTGTTTTCACAGCTTCCCTTCAAATGTCGAATGTGTGCCGAGCTTTGGTCAGGAGTAGCTTGTGGCCAGTATTGAGTGATTTTTCCGAGGTAAAAATCAAGATAAAATGCACCAGAAATCTTTGTCTGATATTTTTGTTTGTTTGCGTGTGACAGGTGACTCAGCATGCTGATGTGAAATGGAACAATCTCAACAAAAGGAAATTTTGAATATTGATCCAGTTGGACTAACAGAAAGTCACCTGTGGGGAGGGGGGCAACAGAATTCAATTCGATTCAGTTTTATTTGTATAGCAGCTTTTTCCAATCAGAATTGTCTCTAGGTGCTTTAGAGAGGCAGGAACCCAGAGCCTGAACCACCAGGTAAGCGCAGTAAACCATCCTGCTGAAAGCCAGCTGGGTAAAAGAGTAGAAGAGGAGGGAGAAAGGCCAGAGAGAATTAAAGAGCTATATGGAGAGAGACAAAGATACAAACAAAGCATACATAATAGACATAAAACAAATATACAGAATACAGAATAGGTAGGCTTTTTTTTTTAATTTTTTAGAGAACAGCACAAGTAAGTGTTGACAATGGGGACTGGGTTTGACAGAGGCTGAGATCTGTGCAGTACAAAGGTCTGGAGAAGGGAGATTTACAGAAGGATAACAGAGAGAAAGAGAGGGAGAGAGAGAGAGACACACACAAAACATCAAGGAAGACTAATAGCTAAAGGCTCGTCCCCCTAGTCTACTTTTATGAAATCTAAAAACAAAGTTAATCTGCACTTTGTCATCTCAGTGTTTTTTTTGGGAATATGCAGAACTATGAGATCCAGCAGGTATGATAGAGATAGTCCATTGAGAGCTTTATATGTTTGTAAGAGAATCTTAAATTTATTTTAAATTTTACTGGAAGCCAGTGAAGAGAAGCTAAAACTAGGGAGATATGATCCCTTTTGCTGATTCCTGTCAGAAGTCTGGATGCAGCATTCTGGATCAGCTGCAGGTAAATAATGAAATTATTTGGACATTCTGACAGTATTGAGTAGTAGTAGTAGTACTACTACTACTACTACTACTCTAGTAGTAGGGACAGTAGTCCAGACTAAAAGTAACAAAGGCATCACCAATTTTTTTTTTAAATATTATGCTGGGACAGGATGCTCCTGATCTTGGTAATATTCCTGAAGTGAAAGAAGGCAGTCCTGAGAGACCTGGCTTAATATGAGGAAGAAATGACATGTTCTGGTTAACAGATAACTCCCACTGGAAGGACAGAGTAATGCCATCCAAAGAGAAAATGCTGGCAGATAATCTAATACTCAGATGTTAAGGTCCAAGAATAATGACTTAAGTTTTGTCTGAGTTATATTAGTAAGAAATTGGAAGTTATCCAGTCTTTTATGTCTTTAATAGATTTCTGGAGTCTGGCTAATGGTTCTGTTTTTTTTGGCCCGTGCACTGAACCCTGTGGAACACTATGATGAACTTTCGCACATCTAGAGAACACATCCTCAATATGAACAAAATATATATCTGGTAAATAGGATTTCTACCAGTTTAAAGCTGTTTCTGTAATCTAGTCCCATGTTGTAGTCATTGTAATAAAATGTTTTGATCTACAGAATCAAAAGCAGAACTGAGGTCTAGTAAAACAAGTTTAAAGACAAGTCCACGGTCTGATGCTATGAAGAGGTCATGAGGTCTGGTTCTGTGCTATGATGAGCTCTAAAACCAGAATAAAACTTCAAACTGACTATTTCTGTTTAGGTGGTTGTTAGCTTACTCACAACCAGCCTCACAAGTATCTCAGAGATAAATGGGAGGTTAGATATCGGTCCATTGTTTGCTAAAACGTCTGGGTCAAATGAAGGATTTTTTGAGAAAAAGTTTGATAACAGCATTTTTAAACGCCTGAGGTACATAACCTGTTGTCAAAGATAACTTGATATGATCTGATACTGAGGCCCCGATAAGAGTAAAGACATCACTGAAAAGCTTAGATGGGATGGGGTCTGGGAGACATGTGGTTGGTTGAGATCCATTAATGCTGGAGATCAGCTTAGGAAGGTCAAGGCAGGAAGCTGTCCAGAGGTGGTTTAGGACTACATGGGATTACTAACAATGGCAAGGCATCGGCTGTCATGGAAAGACCTTGATCTATCTTTTAACTAATGTTAGTGATTTTATTAATGACAAACTCATAAAGTCTTCACTGCTACAAGCTGCAGGAATAGAAGGCTCAATGGCTACGGCTATGGTGCTAACGGAAAATGCAGGTTTCTCTTGTTTACTTCTTTTAATGATCTGTAGTAGGCTGTTCTGGCTTTACAAAGGGCACCCTTATCAGCCAATTACCAGCTCTCCAAGCACCTTCGGCATCAGCTGATCTGGATGAATACCACTTTCTCCCCATCAGTCTTGATGCCTGCTTCAGGGTATGGATATTAACGGCAGTTTTCTATGGTGTGTGAACCTGTTTTTCAGTGCGGCAACCAAATCCAATCCATCTGTCTCTGGTATCTTCAGGGAGACATCCACTGTGGTAAACCTTCCTGTCTTGTGCTGCTCGGTCTGCTAGAGTGAAAACCAAAAGTTATATAAGTTATAAGTGAGAGGAGGGGGGGTTTAAGGAACAACTAACAGGTCCATAGTTTCTAAAGGATAGGTGAGAACTAGATTCAGAGTGTGATTATGACAGTGCATCTTTTACAGGTTCATTTACTAACTGAGATGAACCTATTGAATCTAACAGTGAGGTAAACACCTTCTTAAGACTCGATATCATCATCCATATGAATGTTAAATTTCCCACTATAACGACTTTATCTGAACTGACCACTAAACTAGATAATAAATCTTAAATACCAGTTAGTGCACTAAGCAGCCGCTTACGTGTGGCAGATACACCACATCTAAAAAACTGTTTTTGACTTCCAGCTGTGGTGAGAAAAGGCTGAAAGTAAAACTCTCAAGAGAGCTACAAGTAGCTATCGGTTTTGGAACAAGTTGAAGGCTAAAGTGGTAGATTGCTGCCCTCTAAGAGTTTTGGACCAAAGAGATCGTACATTTAACAAACCAAATTCATCTGTTCTATTTGTCATGTCTGAGTATTTACTGGTGTGTATTTTTGTGAGGTTATTATACAACTTCCATTGTATTAATACATTTAGTGGTACTGCTAGCATTTTTAGTCTCATTGTTATTGTTATTGGAGGGCAGCAGTCTTACAGCAGCAGCAGAGAAGCGTGTAAGACAGCAACTTTGCCCCCATGGCCTCAACCCTGGGTTGTCAGAGGGTTGTTTGTCTAACAAACTTTGCTATATTGCTAGAAATATCAGCTGCACCACCGTGGTCTCCACTAATAAAGCCAGGTTTTTCCCCAAATGTCTTCCAATTATCCATGAAGGCCACAGTGTTGTCTGGACACCACCAAGACAACCAACGATGGAGTCATGACATGCGGCTAAACAGGTCATCACTGGTCAGATTCTGGAGGGACCAGAGATCAGAGTTCCACATTGTTTTGGCAAAATTACACACTGATATTAGTTTTAGTGATCTCTGACGGAGCACTATTATTGCCAATGCCAATTTTAATCGTACTGTATCCTACTGCCAGCTGCTTAGTTACTCTCTCTGTTGTCCGCTCTGGCCCCCAGGGTACATTTAGCTATACTCTCTGTCACATGTTTCAGAACAGAGTTGCCAGTAACCAGAGTCAGTTTCTCAGTGGGTGTGTCGCTGTGTCGCTGAGTGGGGGAAACCGGTTAGCGACATGAGGCAGTTGGCGGTGAGCCATAGGCCTTTGTTTTGGGGTACGGTTTCTTCAAACAGTGACCCAACTATCCTGACTACCCAGCTGCTCGGGGGCTGCAGTGAAACAGCTAACAGCAGCTAACCTAACCGGTATCCACAGGCTTACTGCCGCTGGCTGGCTGCAGAAGCTACAATGCTATCTCGAGTGCAGAGCAGAGCCTCAAGCTTGTTAAGCCTCGCCTCCAGAGCTTTAAATAAGTTACACTTTCTACACTAAAGGAGGCAGAGGAGTAGCTAAACATTTCACACACTTTGCACAAGATGGGAGAAGAAGAGTCAGTGGGAGCGTGAGTGGAATCAGCCATGCTAACGGTGAGCTGAGCTGAGCTGAGCTGAGCGAAAGAGACAGCAAAGTATAAACCCAGAATATCGCGCACTTACTAAACTTTCAGCAAAGTTCTTGTGTACTTCTTTGTCAAAAAACAGGATCAGTAAAAATGTAACATACCATAATCAACAACAGTAACTCAATCGTAGCAAGCATCAGAATAAGCGGGACAGAACAGAAATAGAAAGTGACCCTTTACATTTCTCTGTGACATGATACGCTACCAGTGGATTGAAACGATTCTCCATGGTCCCTGTGGAAGTTCCGACATCTGTAATATTTAATGCTCAGTTTTATGTGTGGATGACTGACACGAGAGGCAGTGAGATGCTAGTTCTTGAACCAGTTTGTCTATTCCCCATGGTGTTGGACTGGCCACTTTCTCAATGAAGCCTTGGGCCCTCAACTATTGTCATTCATCCTTGATTTCCTCCTCATTTGGTAGAAAAGGCTAAAACTTGGTTGAACTAGTAATTGCAGACTCTGGTAGATATGGAGCTTGATTTTAACATTGTTAGCTTCCCAATGCCTGTGGTAAGATTTGGATATTAGGGGATCAGTTGAACAGTGTTGGACAGGTTTTTTACATGACCTGGATGCAGAGCTCTTCTCTAGAGAGTAATCTAGCTCTTTTCTTCAAGAAGTTATTCGTTTTAACTACCCTACTCTGACAAAGTTAGACAAGCAGCTCAGCGTAAATGTGAGTTAGTTAGCCAGTTGCCGGTGCTATCTGAACAAATACAGCGTTAGTATCAGCTGGTTCTCCCTGAAGACTCCATGACTGGGCAGCTGAGGAACTGGTCCAAAAAGGCATTGCACCCAAATGGTTCACCTACAAGAGGCACCGGGGACTGACGGGGAATGCCTCTATGGAGCTAGAGCAGGCAACATTGAGTCTGAACTAAAACTACTGGAAAAAAGTTAAAATGGAGTAAAATGGCAATTCATGCAGGTGGTAATCTAATCCACCCCACCTTGTATGGAGCTGCTGGCCTGTCTTGAAATATAGCATGTTCTGATGGTCCCAATCCATTATAAACCATAGCTGTGGCCAGTAAGCAGAGCTACAGTCATTTATGCTTCTCAGTGCCTCCATTAAAACAGTCAATATGAAAACGAACATCAGATCTCTGATGAACCGTTCTGACTACGAGGCAATAATCTGTCAGTGATTTTACACTCTAAATATTTTATTGATTAGGTTAGATTTGCCTATTAACTATAAAGTAAGTGAAAAGAATGAAATTCCCTCAAACTCAACATGCCAATTTTTTAACCATTTATGTTTGAGGGAACAACAACTGCCCCAGGGGGCCAGAGTAAACTGTGCTCTTAGTGGAAACTAACCCCAGACAGACCCCAGGTGTGAAAGCTGGATCGGGTCCAGACCAAGTCTGTTTTCAGCCACGTCCAGGTTCCTTCTTTTCAGGACAGAAGTCACACGGCGGCACATTTCACACCAGCATAAAAGACCAAATTCATTTGCAAATCCACCTGAAATTGGAGACTGTGAATGAGGAGCAGAATACACATGCTGGTGTCATCACAACACCCTGTTCTGCCTGTTGGCTTTAGCCAGCTGTACCCAGATACAGCACATTAGTATTCATGGATGAATTCATCACTGTCACGGCAAGCGGGTTTCCATGTCCACGCTGTCAGCTCTGTAACAGAGAGGAGAAGCTGTACTAAAGAGGTTTAACACAGCTCAACACACACAGACCAGCTCATGTTTGGACAGAAGCATGGCTGCTAAAACACTCTTCCTTCATAACCAGACACAAAATCCTGTTTCTTTTGCAGCTGACTGTAATCGGAGCACACACACCCTGGTCTTGGTGAAATTTGGACATGCTGTATCAATATGTTACAATGCTAAATGGACGTTCTGCTAACGAAACGTGTTTATGAGCAGAGTCTAGTCCAGCATTCCTCAGACAGTCACAGTGCTAACATAACTAGCTAATAAAAAAAAGGTTAGTTAAGAATCTTTTTTATTTCATTTTTTAAATTATTTTACAAATGCTTATAATATTAGCGTGCGTGTTAAAGCATGCATGTTCTCATAGCAGCCATTTCATAGCTTGTTCAGAGAAAGCAAAACAACAATAATATTAACACAACAGCCATCCTGAGAACGATGTTGCTCCTGGAATAGGTCTTAATGGGTCTCCGCCCACTCGAAGCACTTAACCAGGGAACGACTTGGATTGTTTATAGCACAGTTAACATTTTACTATCTGTAATCAGAAAAGTCTTTTAAAAAAAGAACTGCAGCTGGTATTTTGGGCCACGAGGTAACATCAGATGAACTGAGATGTTTGCTAACTGATGTACTAAGAGAGCTAGCAGAAATCGTTTTGTTGTTTGTAAATGTATGTTTTAGAACTGATTTTCAATGATGCCAAGAATGAATGAACCATCTTGAAATGAACACTGAGAACTCACTGTTTTTCCTAGATGATTGGGCATGGAGCTCGGAGCTGATTAGTAAATGATTCTAATTGCAATCAGAACAACACACCCATGTGGCTAAACAGAAGAAGTTAGAAGTAGATTAGCCCTCTATATTTATAGCCATTATTGAACAAACAATCATTTATGGAAATTTAAAAAAAGTAAACTGGTCCAGTTGGAACTATTTGGACTTTTAGGTTGACTGATATAAAGAAGGTTGAGGCTTTCATCAAGCTTTCATCAAGCTTAAGCCTTCCTAAACTATTTTTTACGCGTTGTAGCTACAGCTGCTTGCAGCTGCTAACACTGACTGAAGTAGTGATACGTAACATATCCATCCATCCATCCATCCATTATCCTACCCGCTTTATACCCAGTGGTGTCGCGGGGGTCTGCTGGTGCCTATCTCCAGCTCACTTAGGGCGAAGGCAGGGAAACACCCTGGACAGGTCGCCAGTCCATCGCAGGGCACGTAACATATCGTTTCATGAAAAAATAAAACTGAAATAAAAGACCTTTGCAGACAGAGCCTCCTTCGCGGGTCGCACGTGCACGCTGTGCGACAGGAAATCTGAGTGAAGCGGTGCTGAATAGCAACGCCATGCCGCGCTAATGTTTTTTTGAAGAATAGATTACCATAAAATCTCACCATTAATATTTTTTTTTCTTCTTTTTTGCAGTTGCAGAAACACGATCGAGAAGACGAAGATGTCCCTTCCAAGTGGAGGACAGAGGCAGAGATGGCAGCCGAAGCTTCTGATCTTAGAGACAGACTGAAGGATCTCTGAGTGGTAAAAGATTCTACAGTACAAACACAAAAAACAGATCAAACAGGCACTTTCAGACCGAATGTCTGGAGGAAAAGTTCACCAGATACGCATGAGCTCAACACTAACCTTTTTTTTAGTAAATAAAAATGGATTTCATTAAAAATGGACTTCCCAATGGATTTAAGTGATTTAAGGGTGCTCCAAAGATTATCTCTATCTTCAGCTTCACATTATTAGATGTTTGAAGCGTTTGGAGGTAAAAACTATCAGAAAAACTAGGTTTGTTTTATTTTGATGAAAGCTTCATGTAAAATAGATTAAAGCTGATTTCACTGAGTCATAGAAAAACTCCTGAAATGGACTGTTTTTTGAAAAGGTCCATGAACACATCATTCACTTGAGCAACTGATAAAGTGGATTCCTCCAAAGTGGGTCAGTGTTTTTCAGATGTGGCCTACCGCGTTGGGGAAAAGTGCTCAGATCTTTCTGAGGCTCACTGACTAGCTGCACCTTCTTGGAGGACAAGAAAAACAGAATAATGCAGGAGATTTAAATCAGTCGTTTCATGTTTGTAGAGTGAAAGCAGACACTTTCTTCCACTTTGCCAATGCTAATGATAAGGCTTAGTTTTTAAAGGGGCAAATATTTGGACATTATCAGTAGACTATAAATAAACCTTCTTTTATGAGCTTTTTTGTATTTGCAGGAGGGGACGTCCAGATCGAGGGACTGGAGTGGACCATCATGACAGTTTTAATGAGAAGATTCCTATCTCAGAATTTAAATAAAAGGCTTTTGACTGCTAGAAACCAGTAGATTATCATCGAATGATTGTTTATGATTATTTATTAATCAAGTAAGTAATTTAGCCTGCCAGCTAACATTCAGGCCAGTATCAGATTTGAATTAAACATTTTCTTGTCTATATTATCGCAGATGAGCCAGTAAATCACTGAGAGAAGAAGGATGCAATATGGCTAACAGGGCTTAGATAGGGAGATTGTTATTGGTGAAG
>CAAE01007245.1:0-13831 GCA_000180735.1 Tetraodon nigroviridis | reverse complement strand
GGGGGGTTCTGGTCTTACTGCTGCGTCTCCTCTGCTTCTCCTGCAGCTGGGTCCGGAGCTGCTCGATGTCCTTCTTCAGTTTTCCGTTTTCCACCAGCAGCTTCTTCTGGTCCCTGAGGGACGCCTGCAGGACTGAAAGGGTCGGGGTCGGGGTCGGGGTCAGGGTCAGGGTCAGGGTCAGGGTCAGGGTCAGCCCTCAGCACCCAACGGCGGCCCGGTCCGGCCCGGCGGCGCTCACGTGCTTTCTCCTGGCTCAGCAGGACGTGGGTCTGCAGGTAGTCCAGGATCTGCTCGCCGTCCTCTGGGTGGAGCTTCTTCAGGGCTGCTGCCAGACTGGACACACCCACCCACAGATCAGCTGACCCACCACCTGTCAGCTGTGGTGAAGCCTCAGCCTGGTCACATGGCCCCCTCACACACACACACACACACACACACACACACACACACACACACACAGAGCAGCTGCTCAGCTGCATCTGCTAAATTTAGCATCGTTGCTCCAGAAGAAAAAACAGTTGGAAAAAGTCAAACGAAAAGTTGGAAAAGAAAAAACATTCAGGAGACAGCTGATCAAAGGATCAAAGAGCAGAATCAGTCAGTCAGTCAGACAGACAGGCAGTCAGACAGGCAGTCAGACAGTCAGTCAGACAGGCAGTCAGTCAGTCAGTCAGTCAGACAGGCAGTCAGACAGACAGGCAGTCAGTCAGTCAGTCAGACAGGCAGTCAGACAGGCAGTCAGTCAGGCAGTCAGTCAGACAGTCAGTCAGCGGTGAGTTTACCTGGGGCTAAACAGGCCGTCGTTCTTCTCCATGCTAGCTGCTGCTGACTGGCTGCTGCTGACTGGCTGCTGCTGACTGGCTGCACAAACGTGTCCGTCCGTCCGTCCGTCTCCAGCCGTCAGCTGTCTGCTTCCATCCGTCAGTGCAGGTCAAAGGTCAAGCCCCGCCCCCTCCCCACCCCCTCAGGAGCCAGAGAGGAAGGAACTTCCTCTTCCAAAGCTGGACCACCCTGTGTCAGACTGTGCATGAAAGCACGTGGGGCTTTCATCCCTCAGCATCAGAGGCCGACGCCTCCTGTGGACCAGCTGACCGCTTAGGTGCACCTTTCCCGCCAGATCCAACACTCGTGTGGTTTTCGGAAGCTCGCGGCCGCCAAAGCCTCCAAATCTACGGAAACAGCCGAGAAGCGACGAGCTCCAGCCCCGCGCGACCTGCAGGAATCCGGAAGCGCCATATTTGGTGTCGGGTGGGCGTGGCGTGAGCGGCCGCGCGGCTTCCTGTTTGTTGACGTCGTGACGGACGGTGAAGAAGTCGGAGCGAGCGGGTTCCGGGTCGGAGACGCCGAACCTCCCTCAGTTCGGTGAGTCCAGAGTTTGTGGCTAAAGCTAAAGCTAACGGGGGGCGCGGGGCGCGGGGCGGGGCCAGCGCACCTTCACACAGGTGAACTTCTGTTTCCGACGCGGGCTCTTCCCGAAACCCCGCAAACCCGCCGCTCGGTGACGTCAGAGACGAGCTCGCGCTGGCGAAGGTTGGTTTATGCGCGACAAAGCGGCGGTTTGAAGGCGCGCGTGCGGGCACCGGTCCGGTGGGAGCGCGCGCGCCCCCGAGGGTCCGCGCCCAGAGTCTGGAAGCCTCGTGACGCTAACTTGATTATGGATCGCGAACCGGGGACACCACGTGACCGCGCACCGGCGGCCGCGAGCCGGCCAAGGCGCGCGACCGCGGCGTGGTTTCGGTGATCGCGCGTCACCTGTGCGTGAACGTCCGGCAGAGGCGTAGCCTCCGCACAGGTGTGGGCGTGGTTGTTGATTGGTCAGCGGTCGTGACTGGTCCCAGTCCTCAGCCTGACCGTAGCCCCGCCCACCCCGGGCCCCGCCTCTGCTCTGTTTTCAGAACCAAGCAGCTGCTCCGTTGCCGACCCCTGTCAGCTGACGTGTCTCCCAGGCCCTGATTGGCCGCCGGCCTCCAGCACGCTGCCATGGCGCCGTCGGACCTGGTCCAGAGCGGCGAGGACGCCACCGTGGTGCTCTGAGGGCCCCGACCCCGCCTCAGTCCCCCAGGGTGGCCAACGGCAAGCCGGCCTGCCTGGCCCCGCCCCCGCCGCAGAGCGGGCGGGGCCAGGCAGGCTGAGCGGCGCGCTGAGGCAGAACCAGCTGGTGGACTCGCTGGGCCGCAGCCTGAGGAAGCACCGCAGCTACGTCCAGATCAGCGTCCCCGAGGAGCGCCGCCGCCTGCCCGCCGAGTGGTGGAAGACGGGCGTGGCCTTCCTCTACGCCCTCTTCAACCTGCTCTTCACCACCGTGGTCATCACCGTGGTCCACGAGAGGGTCCCGGACCAGGCGCTCAGCCCGCCGCTGCCCGACAAGTTCTTCGACTACGTGGACCGGGTCCCCTGGGCCTTCACCGTCACCGAGGTCAACGGCCTGATCCTGTGCGGCCTCTGGCTCATCCAGTGGCTCTGCCTCAAGCACAGGTAGGTGGGCGGGGCCGGGAGGGGCGGGGCCGGCAGCACCAACCCCGCGTCTCTTCCAGGTCCATCGTGGGCCGCCGCTGCTTCTTCCTGATCGGGACGCTCTACCTGTACCGCTGCGCCACCATGTACGTCACCACGCTGCCCGTGCCCGGCAAGCACATGGTCTGCGCCCCCAAGGTAGAGCGGTGACCTTTGACCCCGCGGGGCCGCCGGCCCGGCTGCAGGTGTGACCGTCTGTCTCTTTCAGCTGTACAACGACTCCATGGGGAAGATCTGGAGGATTCTGAGGCTGATCTCAGGAGGAGGTACCGCCCACACACCTGCCTGTGCTAGGGGGCGGGGCTGAGGCCACAGACCTGCCCGTGCTAGGGGGCGGACCCGGAGGCTCCGGACCGCCGGCGACCAGGGGGCAGGGAGGGGCGGGGCGTGGCAGCCGTCAGTAGTTACCCAGCATCGCTCACAGAGCTAACCTAGCATCGGTTAGCATCACTACGGCCCTGCCCATGTGACAGGAAGTTCCTGCATCACGTTTACGGCGTAGAGTTGCTGTCAGTTAGACATTGGCCACGCCCCCACCTCCAGCTCCCTGTTGGCAGCCTGGAGGCTCCGCCCCTACGCTGGCTGTGTGCCTCCTGCTAGCGCCAGCTGCAGCCTGGAGGCTCCGCCCCTTGCGCTGACTGTTTGCTTCCTGCTAGCGCCAGCTGCAGCCTGGAGGCTCCGCCCCCTGCACTGGCTGTGTGCCTCCTGCTAGCGCCAGCTGCAGCCTGGAGGCTCCGCCCCTTGCGCTGACTGTTTGCTTCCTGCTAGCGCCAGCTGCAGCCTGGAGGCTCCGCCCCTTGCGCTGACTGTTTGCTTCCTGCTAGCGCCAGCTGCAGCCTGGAGGCTCCGCCCCCTGCGCTGACTCTTTGCCTGTTTTCAGGCCTGTCTCTGACCGGCTCCCACCTGATGTGCGGTGACTTCCTGTACAGCGGCCACACCGTCATGCTAACGCTGTCCTACCTCTTCATCAAAGAGTGTGAGTGGCAGCTGGCCCCGCCCGGCCCCGCCCCGCCCCCGCCAGGCCCTCACCTGCGCCCCTGTCTCCCCAGACTCCCCCCCCTGGATGTGGTGGTACCACTGGTCCTGCTGGCTGCTCAGCGCCTCCGGCGTCGTCTGCATCCTGGTTGCTCATGATCACTACAGCATCGACGTGCTGGTGGGCTACGTGGCCACCACCAGGCTCTTCTGGTGGTACCACACCATGGCCAACGCCCAGGTGGGAGCGCGCACACACACACACGCACACACACCCCCGGCCTCTCCTCAGCGCTGCTTTGATCTGTGCAGGCGCTGCGCCGGGCTCCCTCCAACTTCCTGTCGCGGGTTTGGTGGAACCCGGTGTTCAACTTCCTGGAGCGGAACGTTCAGACCGCCGTTCCGCTGGTGTTCACCTGGCCCGTGGCTCCGCCCTCCTTCTGCAGGCAGCACTACCGAATGGTGGAGGGGGGGCGGGACGAGTGAACCTGGACAGCGTCACCCTGCGGCTAACTTCCTGGTTAGCCTTCTGGAGACTTGCTGGGAGGAGAGAACTGTCACGACCCTCTCAGATCGAGAAATTGCACGTTGGGAGAGCGCATGCTAATGCTAAGCTAGCATTGTTTAGATGAGCAGCCGCTGATGATCCCAACAAGTCGCCAAATGTTGAACTTTTCTGTGCTAACGCTTTAGCAGACACCGCGCTAGGGCTCAGCGTTGTCCACCGCGACCAGAGAAACAGTTTATTATTTATTTATTGTCGTGTTTGAACCCAAACACAAAAGGTGAGCAAGTAAAAGTCACTAAAATTCCCAGACAGGTTGTTGGATGCCAACACTTGAGCTAAATGCTAACTGTTCACTGTCGGAGGTTTGGTGAAGGTCTGGACCGTCGTTGAGACCGGAATCACAGACAGGAACCTTTCTGTTTGTCAGCGAAAGAGGACCCGAGTCGGGTCTGTTCAGCTAACTGTTAGCTTTCGCTTAACAAAATCATTAACGTCGTTATCGGCCGTAACCTGTTAGACCCGCTGCTGTTTAAAGGCTGGGCGACGCTACTGTTAGCTTTGGCAGGGTTAGCCAGCGTTGCACATCTGAGAGTTAGTTGACCAAGTGGAACAATCGTAAAATCACAAATTGTTTGAATTGTCAATAAAAACGAACCAACTTTCAGTTAAAATGTGCGTCTGTTAGCAGTCGCTTGTAGCCGCAGTTGATGCTAGTTGTGATTCCAAATCGACCCAAACATTTTTCTCCCCTTCAGGTCTGAACTGATCTTTGATTATTCAAGCTTGTGCTAACATTAGCTAACGTTAGCCAGCGCCAGTAAAAGACGGCCAGCAAATATTTGCTAGCCGGAGCCTCACCTGGAAGCTGCTGCCCGAGGCCGGCACGGCTCAGGGTCACTGAGGTCGCCGCAGGTTGACCTTTGACCCTGCCCCGGGAGTCGTCCAGCAACATCGGCGACCTTTGACCTGGTTGGTTGGCGGTTCTCAGGTCTCCACCCTTGAATCTGGAGGAAGAGGACCCCTGGGGTCAAAGGTCAGGCTACAGAGAGGTCAGCTGCACTGGTGAGAGCCGAGTCATGTGACCAAAACGGCTTTGAATAAACAAACCTGTGAGCAGCTGATTTGAATGTGGGACGGCATCCATCAGTCCCGGAAGGACACGGTCCAGGAGAACCACGGTCCAGTGGACAGAGGACACGGTCCAGCGGAGACGGTCCAGGAGAACCACGGTCCAGAGGACACAGTCCAGGAGAACCACGGTCCAGTGGACAGAGGACACGGTCCAGGAGAACCATGGTCCAGAGGACACGGTCCAGGAGAACCACGGTCCAGAGGACAGAGGACACGGTCCAGAGGACAGAGGACACAGTCCAGGAGAACCACGGTCCAGAGGACAGAGGACACGGTCCAGGAGAACCACAGTCCAGAGGACAGAGGACATGGTCCAGGAGAACCACGGTCCAGAGGACAGAGGACACAGTCCAGGAGAACCACGGTCCAGAGGACAGAGGACGCTGTCCCCAGCAGCTAGGGCTGGACCCCACGCCTTCATTTGCCTGCAGCGGTTTCGAGCGTTTGCAAATGCGCTGGTTGTCATGGCGACCAGGAGTCTGCTGACACTCCCTGGAGCCTCTGGGACAATCGGACGCTGGGTGGGGTCGGGACAGCGCGGCTCCAGAAGCTGTCTGGGACTGAGAGGGTTCAGAAGGGCCAGGTGGGACCTCAGGTTCTCAGCTTGGAAACGGCCCCTGTGGACCAACCGGTGCTTCTGCAGGTTCTCCTGGACCTCCTGGACCTCCTGCCAGGTAGGGGTCACGAAGGCTGTGACCTTTGCTGCTTTCTGGAACTCTGTGAGGCCCCCAGGCCGGGCCCCCAGGCTGGGTTCCGGGCCTTGATGTCACCTGTTCTGTGTTCCGGTGGGGTTGAGAGTCAATGGGCTGACCTCTGACCTCCTAGTGGACCTAACAGGACCTTTCTCCCCCCAGCAGTGGCGGCGAGGAGCAGCATGGCAGAGAACCACACCCAGTCCTCGGACCAGTGCTCCCAGTCCAGACTGGTCTTCCTCCTGTCCCACAGCCTCCTGGCCCTGAAGGCCACCCTGGTCCTGCCCTGCGCCGTGCTGGTCCTCCACCTGGGCTACTGGCGGCAGCGGCGCCGCTCGGCCGCTGCCAGCCACACGGACGTCCTGACCTACGCGGCGGCGGCGCTGGACCTGGTCCTGGGGCTGGGGCTCCTCCTCCTCCTCTGCGGGGAGCTCTCGGGGCTCCTGGCCCTGAAGACCCTCAGCTCCTACGTCTGCGCCTTCACCTTTCCGGCACCCGTGCTGCTCCACGTGCTGACCTGTTTGGAGCGCTACCTGGCCGTGGTGCACCCTGTCACCTACCTGAGGCTCAGACGTTCCGCTGGGACCCGGGTCCGGAACGGGCTCCTGGTCTGCACCGGGCTGCTGTGTGCGGGCTGGAGCGCCGGCGGCCCGGCGGCCATCCGGCTCCCCTACGTCCCCACTTTCTTCCTGTTTGCCTTGGCGCTGGTGGCCGTCACCCTCAGCAGCCTGTGGGTTCTGGTGGCTCTGCTCCGCCCCAAGCCCGGGGAAGGGGGCGGGGCCAGCCCCTCCAGGCGGAGAGCCTTTCAGACCATGGCGCTCATCACGGGCGCGCTGTGGATGTGGATCCTGGGGATTCTGGTGACCGAGGTGGTGGGCCGACAGGCCCCGGACCCGGTCAGCTGCCTGGTTCTGGTGTCTGGCTACTGGTTCTCGCTGCCCAGCCACCTGGTCCTGCCCCTCCTCTTCCTCCACAGAGCTGGGCGCCTCAGCGCCTGCAGCGCCTGACGGTTCTCCACCAGGGAGAAGCCTCCCGACACCGCCCGACAGCCACCGTCACCAACAGGCTGGTGGCCACTCCCCCCACCTGTACTCCCACCCACCCATCCATTACTCTACTGATTGATTGTCATTACCAGTCTTGAAGCATAGGCCACGCCCCCAGAGGCTCCAGGAGATGAAACCCGGGGGGGAGGAGTTTCTCTGATGTAGACTTTGTGGCGTCGTTGTGTTGATCACATGTTCTCGGTGTTGCGTCCGTCCGTCCGACTGCACTGAGGTGAGTCTAGTCTAATAAAGTGTCCGTCTGTGGGCGTGGTCTTCCTACATGAACCTTCTGACGGAGGTCCTGCAGATGGTCCCCACCCTCTCTAACCCTAACCTTGAGGGTTTGTGAGGCTAGCTGGGGGTGTGGTGGGCGGGTCCACACAGCTGGTGGGCGGGTCCCAGTCTTACGTTGACGTCTGTGATGGTCGATCAGAGAAGAAGAAACTCTGGAAGGAGCTGATCTTCCACTCATCTGACGTGGACCCGGGTCAAGGTCCTTTGGGGGGGCAGCTGATCTCAGACAACCCGCTAGCGGTTCCTGACGTTAGCTACAACGCTGCAACAAACAGGAAGAGCCATCAACTGGAGACGGACACGAGATCACCTTTATTTGGGAACCTTTGGCTGGCGCTAGCAGTCTTGTTAGCACTGCTGCTAGTGCCAACCTGAACCACCCCACCTGTGCTAACTGTCGTAGCAACCAGGGGTGATCCCAGAGAACATCGGTCTTCAATATTCACCATCTCTATTTGCATTTTTAGCCGCGGCGCCGCTGAGCAGATCAGATGACCGCGGACGCCGCAGCGCCGCCCGGTTGATGTTGGCAGCCACTCGGACGGCAGATTTCATGGAGGTGTCCATCCAGGCGTGCGGCACCGCCGTGTGTTCTCCAGCAAAGTGGATCCTGCCCTCGCTCCGGGAGAGGTGCTGCGAGTACTGCAGAGGCTGGTAGGGGGTGAGTATGGCGACGCCACCCAGGTTGAAGGGGTCCCGCTGCCACCTCTTCACCAGCACGCCGGTGCAGAGAGCCCAGACCTGCCGCCCGTGGAGCTGCTCCAGGTCCCTCAGGAGCAGATCCTTGACGTCTTCGTCACTGGCGCCAGCGAGGGTCTCCGAGTCGTCGGACCAGGTGTAGGAGGCCAGAAGGACGCCTGCGGTCTGGTTGTCTGGGAAACTGTGGCTGGGGTAGTGGATCACCCGGGAAGGGCGGTCGGTGATGCTCTTCCCTCCGCGAATTCCCTCCTTCTCCCAGAACCTCTGGCTGAAGGTGAGGAAGACTTTGGTCAGACCCATGTAGTGAGCCGCCCTCAGGGCCTCCTTCTTTTTGATGGACAGAGACGGAACGAAGTCGATGAAGAGAGCGGCTCTGGCCGTGGTTGTCACCACCACGGCATCCGCTTGAAGGTGCGTGAGGGTGGACTCCTGTCCTCTCTGGTAGGACACAGTCACCCCCTCATCGGACTGGCTGATGCGTTTGACCTTGGACCTGAGGAGGACGGGTTCGTGGAGGACGTTGAGGAAGGCTCGAGGCAGAAGGTCCATCCCACCGCTGATCTCATGGTACCTGCAGCAGACCAGAACCACGCTGTGGTGGCAGCCGACCTACGAGCCGGGTCCTCGCAGGGCGTCCGCTGCCCTCAGCATCCGGGACCTTGCTCCAGGGCTCCGTGGTCCGAGGCGACCCACCTGACGTTGTCACTGACGTGTGCGGTGAGATAGAGCACCTCGGTGGTCGCCATGAACATCAGGGCCTGTTCGTTCAGCAGGTCCGCCACCATCCGCTGGGCCTCGGGACTCAGCCGTCCCTCCGTCTCCAGGTACTCCTGCGAAGGACAGCGCGACTACGGTCAGTCCAGGACGCAACCAGCAGAGCAGAACCCACAACCCGTCCCCAGGCTCGGCTCGGCTCGGACCACGGCGCTCTGGCGCTACCTTCCAGGAGTAGCGGCTGTAGCGGCTCCACGCAGCCTCGCAGCCGTGAGTCCTCACATAGTCTTTGATCTGTCAGAGAAAAGGAGCGGTCGTCAGAGCTGGACCTGTTCGGGGTCCAGTGTCGCGGTTCAGCGCTGGTTCCTTCCTGGGATCCCAGGAGAGCCTGGAGAGCGGCTGGCGCTGCTCCATGCCGCCGGACTGCTCCTGCCCTACCGCCTGCAAAGCCTGGTTCTTCAGCTCCCCCGCCGACCGTCCGCTCTCGTTCCTCCAGACTTGGTACTGCAGGACGTCGGGGTCGTGCTGCACGGCTGACCACCTCCTCCGGACGCCGTTCACCAGGTAGAAGGTGTTTGGATCCACCATCTGGAACCTGTTCAGCTTGAGCCCCAGCATCTTGACGAAGGCGTGCACGATCCTGGCGGCACAGAGGCCACGTTTACTCTGGCAGGTGGATCTTCCGGCCCGGAGCCGCACCGGTTCCTCCGGTTCCTCTGGAGCCCAGCCAGTGAAGGTCTGGCTGTTTGGGCTGGATGGAACTCACTGGTGGGAGCTGGGGATCCTCATGGCGCCCAGGTCGGCGTACCAGCCTTCCTGTTGGTTCCTGTAGGTCTCCACACGTCCTCCCACACGCCCGCTGGCCTCCAAGATGGTCACCTCGTTGCCACAGAAACACAAGGTGAAAAGGTCACCGGTGCTTTTGGGAAGGGAAACTCCCTCAGGCCCACAAGCTCCGCCTTCTCGCCTCGACCTTCGGCCATGTCTACCTGGTGTCCTGCGTCCTGTAGCAACTTGGCGGTCGTCAGTCCAGCCAGGCCCGCCCCCACGATGACCACATGATGAGACCTGTTCACCGGTGGCAGACCGGTCTGGACCACCCGCAGCAGCCGATCGTAGTCGTTGTCCTGCAGACAGTCGGACAGACGGTCGCCTCCTCCGACAGCCAGAGCGCCGCCGAGCAACGGGAGCAACCACAGGAGCCACAGCAACATGCTAACGGGCAGGAGAGAGGACACACACACTTCTACAGAGAGGGGGAGCGTCACACACCTTCTTAGCTTCTGCTCTTCCTCCTTCCAACTGCTGAGGCTTCGCCTGTGGCCCCATTTAGAGGCGTCTCGGTCATGTGACCAACCTGTCCTCAGGCGAGTGCAAACATGGAGGGTGGAGCCGCCGCGGGGCTGAGGAAGATGATGGGTGCTCATTAACGCGAACTCGTCTGATCAGTCGACTTCCACGAAGTCATCACCGACTTGGTTGGCTGGTGTGAGGAGAACCACCTTCTCCTTAACACCAGCAAAACAAAGGAACTGCTGATAGACTTCCGGAGGACCTCCACACCCCACACACCGGTGAACATCCGGGGGTCAGACATCGAGCTGGTGGACTCGGTCAAATACCTGGGTGTTCACCTGAACAACAAGCTGGACTGGTCCCACAACACCAACGCCCTGATCCAGAAGGGCCAGAGTGGCCTGCACCTGCTGAGGAGACTGAGGTCCTTTGGCGTGAGCAGGGCTCTGCTGAGGACCTTCTACGACACTGTGGTGGCCTCGGCAGTGTTTTATGCCATCGCGTGTTGGGGAGGAGGCAGCACAGACAGGGACAGGAAGAGACTGAACCAGCTGGTTCAGAGAGCTGGCTCTGTCCTGGGCTGCAGCCTGGACTCCATCGAGGAGGTGGCGGACAGGAAGGACGTTGGCCAGGCTGACGTCCATCAGAAGCAACACCTCCCACCCCCTACACCACACTGTGGAGACCCTGGGGAGCTCCTTCAGCTCCAGACTGAGGCATCCTCAGTGCCAAGAAGGAGCGCTAGCGCAGGTCCTTCCTCCCCACAGCCATCAGACTCTTCAGTGCTGCTTCCTAGGTCCTCCACAATGTCAGACCCATGTAAATCCTGTATAAAGTATCTATTGGTGTACATAGAGTAACATCCCAACAGAAAGTATTTCTATTTATCTGCCTTCGTCCTGCACTTCTTGAACTCTTTCTCCAACGTTCTGCTGCTGGAACAGTGTAATTTCCCCGCTGTGGGACGAATAAAGTTCTATTCTATTCTATTCTATTCTATTCTATTCTATTCTATTCTATTCTTAATGGTGATGATGATGATGAAGAAGGTCTCTTCATGTTGTTGTTGTGGGTTTCTGCAGCATCCAACCTGGTGAAACTAACCTTTACCCTCAGATGACCTTTGACCCCAGATGACCCTGAATGTCCTTTTCTACATGCCACGCTTTTATTTTGGCAGCACGTCTGAGCTGCCATGCTTTTATTTTGAAAGCATCTGAGCTGAATATTACTTTTCAAACTGTGAAAAAAAAGGACCAATAATTGATTTTTTAATATTTTTCCTTTGTCAAAGACCGCCTGATGGCCCTGCAGACACTCACTTGTAACCTTTTTTAACGTGATTCCAGGTTTTAAACCCCCAGACTCGTCTCTCCCAGCAGCTTCCTACCGGAAGTGACGCAGCCGCTCAAGATGGCGTCAGATTCAAACGGCTTTCTGGTGAGTCTCGGTTCGCAGAAGTGATTTAAGACGAAATAAGAACGCTTTCTGATGAGGAGGAGATGGGATATTAACCAGAAAGTTTCCGAAAGTCTGTGTTTGTGTTCCAGCTCGTTTATGTCGAAATTACCGCGAACGTTCGCGGTTTTTACGGTAATCTTCCAGCGCATCGACAAACAATAAAACCCGTCCGAACGCTGAACGAACGTGGTGGAAACTCGGGCTACCGCTGTCCTCTGGCCCGCGTTCATCTGCCTGAATATTGGGGGGATTTTTCACTCCTCGTGGTGAAAAGTGATGGGTTTGTTGGTGGAGTCCGTGTTTAAATGCGCCCGTGGACCCGCTCACAGCAGCACCTGTTGCTACCATGGCAACGGCCCCCAGACACCACACACACACACACACACACACACACACCGGCACAACGCTGTGAAACAGGCGGTGTTTCATGTAGCTGGGATTACAGTTTCCAAACAGCACCAGGAACCATCCTGCTCTGGCCCAGGAACCATCCTGCTCTGGCCCAGGAACCATCCTGCTCAGGCCCAGGAACCATCCTCTTACATTTGCAAAATCACTGAAAATCCTGACGCCGTCACTTCCTCCAGGGCCTTTAAAGCAGCGGCCGAAGGATGCAGACGAGGGCCGCGGAGTCCAGGAGGCAGCCGGGACTGGGGAGGCCAGGGGAGAGCAGGCAGGGCCCAGGAGGGCCGCCAGGAACCCGACCAGGAGCCAGGAGGAGCCAGGAGGACGCGGGAAGGTTCAGGCTTTATTCCCAATAACAGAATTCCTTGTGGTTTCTCAATTCCCTGATAGTTCTTAGAGGGTCCCTGCTGTCTGGTCATCACAGGATGAAGGAGATCAAAGCAGTCTCTGAGAAGAAAGGCAGACACGGGGAGGAGGAGCGAGGGATGGGCGGAGGTCAGGGTGGAGGAGGCGAGCTGGGGAGCCTGAGGCTGGACCTCCATCAGCTGCAGAAGGAAAACCTGGACCTGCTGTCGGCCCACAACCAGGAGGTGAGGAGCAGGTGTTCCCCGGCCCGGCGGCCCCCTGACGCCTCGCTGCCGGCAGGTGTGCAGGCTGCAGGCTGAGCTGGCCAGGCTGCGGTCGCAGGTGGAGCGAGGCCAAGCCCAGCAGGTGGAGCTGCGCTACCGGCTGAGCGTGGAGCAGAGAGACGGCCAGCGGCTGAGCCGGGACAGGAGCGCCCTGGCAGGTGAAAGAAGCGCCCCCTCGGAGGCCGCAGGGCCGGAGGGTCACCCGTGTGTGTGCGTGTGTGTGTGGCTGCCAGAGCGAGCGGCGCAGCTCCAGCAGACGGTTCAGGAGCTGCAGAAGGTCCTGGACCTCACCCAGAGGGGGCGGGAGGAGGACCAGCGGGCGCAGCAGCAGGAGGTGGAGGAGCGCGACGCCTTGATGGAGGAGCTGACCTCTGAAAACCAACGGCTGCATCAGCTGCTGCAGGTGCGTCTCACACACACACACACACGCGCACACACGCGCGCTCATCGTCACACACACCCGTGTTTGTTGTCTGCAGGACCAGGAGGAGGCTCTGAAGCAGCTGGATAGGAGGATGGAGGAGGTGCACAGCGAGAGGGAGAAGGAGGCAGAGCTGAAGGAGCAGCTCTCCAAAGAGCTGAAGCACCTGAGGGAGGAGGAGGAGGAGAGTACCAGAGAGAAGGAGGTGAGGAAGGGACAGGGTGAAGGAGAGGAGCTCAGCAGCCGATGCTCTCCGTCAAGCTGCGCAGGCGCAGATCCGATCCCTGGAGCAGAAGGTGGAGGCGGAGCGATCTGCTCACCTGGAGACCAGGCTCACCTGTCAGCTGCTGCAGGTGAGCGTCACACACACGCCGCTCTCCTGCTGGCCACACCGCCCGCTCACCTGGACTGTCTGTCAGCTGCGGGGCCAGGACCTGCAGGCCGCCCTGGACCTGGAGCGCTCCGGCCAGCAGGAGGCGCTGTGCACGGCGGCGCTGCTGGGAGCCCAGCTGCAGACGGCCCAGCGAGCTTCCAGCCTGGAGAGAGAGAGGAAGGAGGGCGCGGAGCAGGCCCTGGAGAGGTCAGAGGTCAGCGGAGGTCAGCAGGGCTTCGGACGGGAGCCTCAGCGTGTGCTTGTGCGTGTGTGTGTGTGTGTGTGTGTGTGTGCGCGCGCAGGCTGCAGAGGGACCTGCAGGACATCAAATCCAACCTGGAAAGGGAGAAGCTCCTGACCTCTGACCTCAGCCAGCAGCTGGAGGAGGAGCAGCGAGGCCATGCTGACACGCAGCAGGTAGCAGCCCCCGAATGCACCGCAGCCCCCCCCAGCCCCCCAGGTCCCCCCTCAGCCCCCCCCAGCCCCCCAGGTCCCCCCTCAGCCCCCCCCAGCCCCCCAGGTCCCCCCTCAGCCCCCCTCAGCCCCCCTTCTGCTCCCTCTTGGTCCAGAGGTGGCGCCAGATGTTGGCAGATGTCCGGGAACTTCTCCTGAATCACACAACAGGTAACACACACACACACACACACACACACACACACACACACACACACAC
>CAAE01007244.1:5672-20037 GCA_000180735.1 Tetraodon nigroviridis | reverse complement strand
CCCCTCGCCCCTCCCTCTGCTCCAGTCTTAGTGAAACCAGTCCGGGTTTGTGGAATTTCGTGTTGGTGGCCTTTGCAAAAACCAAAAACGGGTTTGTGGAGTCACCCTTTTCTCGCTGCTTCCTTTTTGTCCTTGTAGCCTTTCTTTTCCTCTTCCTCTTCCTCTTCCTCTTCCTCTTCTCTCTTCTTCTGCTGTTGCTTTTCGCTGTTGTGTAGTCGGAAACAAACCTCTATCTTGTCTTTCTCTCAGAGATAAAAGATTCCTGAACTAGCTCAAAGGTTACCGGAGCCATCCTTCTGCCCCGGAGGGATCCTGGGAGCTGTGGTGGGAGGGGCCGGAGTGGCCCCCCAGGCCCCCGGCCAGGCCCCCTTTCCCAGAATGCCCTGGGGCCCCCCTGTGCATTGGGTGTATTTCATTGGTTCTTGTTCCGGTAGAAATTTCCAAGTTAAACGAGCGATTCCCAGGGAAAGAGGGGAAGAAAAAAAAACAATTCAGGAGACACAATAAAGAACGTTTTAAAGATTTCTAAAGAAACTAAAAGACGAAAAAAAATCTTGACACTATAAATCTATTTTTATAGGTGTTTTGGAACCTGACCTGCATGTGTAGCGTAGCTCGCTGTGTTCCGCGTGACGTCCCTTTTTTAATTGCGTCCGGTTCTTTTGGAGGGTTCTCCCTGTTTCGGTGGATGGTTGCGTTGACCCTCGAACCCGCCTGTAACGTCCAGGAAACCAGTCGGTCAGTGCAGGAAGCAGGTTTCCTGGCGTCCGTGTCCGAAGCAGGAATGTGACTTTACCGGCTGAATGTTGCACCAGGAGCTCCTGCTCCTCCCGCTCGCACCCTTTTCTACTTTAGGTGGCTTTTCACCTGGCGGCCGAGGGTCTCTGTCAGGTGTGGGAGGAGCCTAAACTCAGACCAGGAAATACACCCACATGTACCGACAGGCCAACAGCCGCTCAGCTGTTCGATGTGTTTCTGTGTTTTAACGTGGAAAAATGAAAAAGTCTGCTGGTGATTTTAAAAGACTCTCATCTCAGTGTTTAAAGACGACAAATATTGAAGAATCGCTTCATTTACCTGTGAAGAAACTGTGTCTGTGTTTTTAACTCTTTCTTGTACAATTCTACAGATTCTTTTATGAGGAACTTGGCGCCAAGTAACTGAACTACGGGCAAGAGGGGACTTAAATCAGTGTTAACAGTGTTATCAGATTCTAAAACAAACAGATTAAAATACTCAAAAAGAGACAAACAGGCTGCACTTCTGTTTACTGGCCTCCCAGCCCAGGCGGCAAGCTCGCGGCTAACCCCTGCTAACGCCCCCCCAGTAACACCAGTGGGGGTCAGTGTGTTGACCCTCAGCCGCCAACTTTAAATATTTCACACTATTTTAAATGAGCTCACATGAATCATAGATCACAGGCGCTGCTGGTGTGTGTGTGTGTGAGTGTGTGTGAGTGCGAGTGTGTGTGAGCTCCTCTAACCTCTGGCTGTCCGTCTGTAAAGGTCTGATGAGAACTTGGGCTGACCGGAGGTGTGACGAGCATCCTTTCATCCTGGCTGATGGACGATGATGAAACAAGGCGTTCCAGATGAAAACGCTGCTCAGGAGGAGGAGCTTCAGGAGATGTGGCCTTCAGGGTCACCGGGAAACGTGAGCTCTACACGTGTGCGTTTCTGGCGTTCCTGGCACCTGGAGTGGGCGGAGCCAGACCCAGCGCAGCCTTCTCATTGGTGGGAACAACCTCTGCCGGCGAGGTGCAGGTGTGAAACCTCAGCTTCTCTTTTTCATCTTCCGGTTTTTGGACCGGAACACGACGGGAACTCGCACCCTGAGCAGTTCGCAGGGCCGCGCGTGCGCGTGTTGTTGGGCGAACGAGGGTGGGGCTGAACCGTGGAGCCACAGCGCCCCCCAGAGGACCAGGCGCGAGCCTGCAGGTGGGTCGTGAAGCCCACGCAGTCGAATCCGGGTGATCGGCGATCGATGCGTCTTGTCTGCCGCTTTAGTCCTGTTTGATTGGTGAGGCTTGTCCGCGCGCGTCACGTGCGGGATCGATGTGCGTTTAATCCGGTGCTAAAGTTTGTGGTTGTGACCGAAAGTTGAATCCTTGATTTGAAACCACATCAAACGGATGTTTTTGCGCACATTCGCCCGTTTCCGGTTCCGGAGCCCGACTGCGACCTTGCTGCTGCGGAATGAACCATCCGGACACAACTCGACGCTTTATTCAGGTAAATATGCATAAAAATGTGGCGAGAAAAGACTCCGGAGAGTTTTACAAGGTGAAGTCGAGGAGCGTTGGTGGATCTTGGCTTTGAACACAAACATTGAGCTGCCGAGTTTCCTTTGTCCTGTTTGGAAAATTATTCTTTTCCAGTTAAAAACACAAAAAAGACTAAACAGCTGCCGGAAGGTCAAATGAACCAGATTTCCCTTTTTTTCTAGACGACTGGAGCTTCTTTGATTCAGCTCGTGAATATTTCAGTTTTAGTATAAAGTTTTAAATGAGCTTTTTTATAATTTGCCGGTTGTTTCGCGGACGTGCTGCGTTGCCATGGAGACAGCGAGTGAATCACCAGGAAGTTGCTGATCGGCTTGAATCAGGTTTCCCAGGAAGTTCCTCCAGAACCAAACAGTCCGTCAGCCTCGCGCTCTGGCTCCGCCCCCCCAGGTGACGGAGTCCGCCGGTCTCCATCAGAGTCCGGACGACAAAGGTTCAAGTCCAGGTCCAGGTCCAGGTCCAGGTCCAGGTCCAGTCCTGGACGGTTCTGGTCCTCTTTCAAACAGGACCTTCCTTCTCCTGCAGGTCTCCACCAGGGGGCGACGTTCGCTCCATCAGCCGCAGCTGCTCACCTGTAGGACAGGTAGGTCCAGTTGAGTGTGAGGTATGGCCCTGGCTGCTGTCGCCATGGTAACCGGAGGTTTTCTCAGACCGTCGCTACACAAACACCTGAAGAAGAGCAGCAGCGCCAGGCTCAGGTGAGCCGGTTTGGACCGGACCTGGGGGGCTTCAGAACCTCAAACCTAGCCCAGTCTTCTCTGGGGATCAGCCACACACACACACACACACAAACACACCAGCCCATCCTGCACCTGACACGCTGACCTTTGACCCTCCCAGCAGCTCCAGCTTCAGTCAGACGACCTTCAAATTCCCAAAGTTCCCTCCGTCTGACGTCGGGACTAAGGGAGGACGCACCAGGACCGAGGCCTGACCGACTGCACCTCTGTGTGTGTGTGTGTGTGTATGTGTCTATCGGATGGGGGGGGGGTGCACAGGTGTGTGTTACCTTCTGATGGCTCTGAAGCGTCTCTTGGCCTCAGCTCGCTCCACAGAGTCGAAATACCAAACGGTGATGGCGTACCTGAGAGCAGAGACAGGAGCCCACTCAGACCCTGTGTGTGTGTGTGCGTGGGCGTGGGCGTGTGTGTGTGCGCGCGCGTGTGCGTGTGGCGTGTCCGGGTACTGATCGATGCTCACCGGCTGCTGTAGGACGGCTGCACCTCGTGCGGGTTCCTGCGGTCGGACCAGAAGAAGAGCAGCCGGTCGAACAGCGGCGCCACGTCGGCCGCGCCCGCCTTCCCCTCCGGAAAGATCCGCAGGACGCCGCCGCGCTCCTGCTCAAGGGGTCCTGGTCAGCGGGGGAGGGGCTGCTGGAGCTCAGAGCTGCGGACTCACCTCCGTCCAGTCCTTGTTCAGGTAGTAGATGCAGGTGACGCAGCGCCCGTCGCCGTTGGGGTTGTCCACGTGTTTGATGTAGCCGGCCCCGTTTCCAGGGTAACACGCCACCATGGCCTGAACACACACACCAGGGACAACGTCAGCGTTGGTGTTCCTGCTCTTCCGTCCTGAATGCTGATGACGCAATCACCCGCATCCCCCAGCCAATCAGATGGCGGCGTCAGTCGCCACATGCACGTCTGTGCACGTCTGTGCACACGACATCAACAGGCTGAGCCGACTGACGTCAGACTGTGTTTACATGTGCATGGCGTGCAACCACGCTGGAAGACCCTGGCTGGGTGTGTGTGTGTGTGTGTGTGTGTGTGTGGCAGCACAGCGAGGAACGTGCACGCCTCACCTTCGTCATCAGCAGCAACAAAAACAGCAGGAGCAGACAGGTAGTGATGCAGGTGAACAGAGGGGCGGAGCTTAGCATCCGTCCAGCTGCTAACGGGCTGCTTCTGCTCCATGTGTCAATAAAGATGATTCAAAGCTGACGGACACACGTGGCCCTGCTCAAGTAGCTCATCACACACACACACACACACACACACACACCTCCTTAACACGTGTGTGTGTGTGTGTGTATTTTGAGGAGGAGTGTCTAACAAGGAGTGCCCACGTGTGTACGTGACCACGAGCACCGCTGCAGAATGTTTAGCACCGCAAGTGTGTGTGTGTGTGTGTGTGTGTGTGTTTTCTGAATCAAACAATCACGCCTGACGCGTTTTCTCGCCGGATCTCCGGAGGTTCAGATCAGAAAGATCCCCGAGACGAACCGATGGTTCTGGTTCTGGTGCTGGTTCACCTGCGGCTCTGCAGGTGACAGGAAGGGGCGGGAACACCAACACACACTCAGCCGTGAGCAGCAGCTTCTGCTCTGGTCTCGCCTCCGGGTCTGACCCGGGCCGGGCTCTGCATCCAGGTGGGGGTCTTACCTGGGACCTCTCCCGGATGGTCCAGCTGCCGAGCCTGCGGCCGCACACGGACACCAGCTTGTCCATCAGGTTGAGCAGGAAGCCCACGGCCTCGCAGCCGCGCTCCGAGCCGCTCACCCAGGCGATCTTGTCCCCGCGGATGCTCCTGCGGTGGATCCCCGGCGCGGAGCCCGCCAGCTGACCGTCCTGCAGCTTCCCGCTGCGGTGCATCTCCTTCACCTGGTCCAGCACGGCGCCGCCGACCGGGTCCCCCAGGAGACCGTCAACGTAGTAGAATCCGTGCGAGAGCAGGCCCGGGACGATGTGCTCCAGGGCCAAACGCTCCAAGTTTGCGTCCGACAGAGGCTCGATGAACGGCATGCTCACGGCCGTGACGACGCTGGCCGGAGGGCAGGCGGAGACAGCGGGGAGCCCGGCTGAGGAGCACCTGCGGCTGCGCTCCTGGGACTGGACCGAACGCCTGAAGGAGCTGCGGAGATTCGGGCCGGTGTCTCCGTCGGCGATCTGAGGGGATCTTGTGGATCCCAAACTTCCACCGCAGCTCTTTATTAGGTTCACGTCAAGTTACAAAGACTCTATACGTTAGCTTCTGCTGCACCTTTCAAAATAAATTCAGACGGCCGTAAACGCCCAAAACGTAAACGCCCATCCAGCCACTTTCTACCGCTTATCCGAGGCCGGGGTGGGGGCATCATTTTCTTTTCATTTCTAAAATATTTTAAATATATAAATAATAATCAATCAGATGATCAATAATAAAACTGGCGTTGTCAAAATCTTTGTAGAGAAGCTGCCACTTTTATTTTGACAACAAACTTCCGGGTACGCGGCGTATGTGTGCGACGTGCTGAATGTGACGTTCTCTGAGTGGGCGTGTCTCCCTTCACCAATAACCCTTGGATTTGCCGCTGATTGTAAGCTCCGCCCCTCGCAGGCCGCCATTATGGCCACCGCCCGCAGCATGTAGTCCTCGCGCCGCCTGGCACGTGAGGGTGGTCACGATCCCGGAAGCAAGTGTTGGAACTCAGCCGGCTGCTTCCGCGCAGAATTAAAGTGCTTAAAGATGTTTTAGTGGCGCTGCTCAGCTGTAAACAACAAACATAAACCATTTCTGCTGCCACAAAAACTATTATTACAAAAAACTAAGGCGAAGCTCGCGAGTTGAGTTCGGACAGACGTCCCTGCCGCCGCCAGCCGAGACAAACCATCCAGAACAGGAGCCGACGGGCTGAGGACAGCTGGGCCCCAGGAGCTGGTGGCCGGAGCAGGCGACGCTTTAACAACCACAAACTACTGAAGAGTTGTGATTTACAAAGAACTGAGGCGCGTGTGTGTGTGTACGTGACCAGCGTTAGCGTTGGCTAACTGGTAACCAGCACGCTATTTCCTGTCTGCTCCAGACCCAGGTCTTCCCTGTGAACACTAACAGAACTTTAAGCGTATTTTTCTGCTGTTTTCCCGATTAAAGGTCATGTGATCGAGGCAAACAAGCGTGGATCTGTTTTAACGTCTCCCTTTAATAGTTTCATCAGTAAAACAAAGAGCACAAACGTGTTCGCCCACACGTCACGGTGTCATTTACAAAGATGTACAGAATATTTACAGCACGCTGGGGTCTGAGACAGTCCGGAGGGAAATCTTGCTGCCTAATTCACCTTTTACAGACCTATAAATGGAAAAGTGTCTTTTGTTTCCAGGTTGTTGAGCTTCTCCTGGTCCCAGTCATGTGACCCCCACAGGTGAGCGGCTCACCGACAGGTCACGCTGGCGTGGGCCCCCACTTGAACCTGAATGGACGTAAATATTGTTGCATCTCTGACCCAGTCAGAGGCTTCCCAGTGTTTCCAGTCAGTCCAGGTCAACCAGCTTGTGGTTCAGACCTGCCGCTGATGAAGACGAAACCTCATCCTCTACACAGGTGAGGGGTTGAAGACCACCTCCTGCTCATGGGCTCTGGGCAGTGAGGAAGAACAGTCCGGCCCACCGCTGGTGACCTCTGACCTTAAGATTCTGTTTGGAAAAGAGGGGGAGAGAAGTTCTGTCTGTGTCTGAAGCACCGGGGCCGGAGCGGACCCGGCCTGACGAGGTGGGCAGGGCCGAGGGAGGGTGGGCGCGGAGGCAGGCCGCCCGTCACTGGATCACCTCAAAGTAGTGCAGGATGGCCATGATGTGCTGCGGCATGAAGACGTAGCCGGTGTAAATGGCCATGCCGGCCACCGAGATCAGCAGGGAGTCTGAGGAGGAGGCGTCAAGGAGGAGGCGCAGAGGAGACGGCTCACAGAGAACCGGCTGGTCCGGGATTAAACCGGTAACGATGAAGATGAAAACAGATGGAGAAGCAGGCGTCACCAGGAACCCGGACAGAAATCAGAAAATCAAGCTGGCAGATTCCAGCCGAGCCAAACACAACCACAACCTGCGTCGCCAGTCAGCTGATTCAGAGTCCTGACTTCAGCCAGGATCAATCAGCTGATTCAGAGTCCTGACTTCAGCCAGGATCATCAGTGATCATCAGCCAGGATCAATCAGCTGATTCAGAGTCCTGACTTCAGCCAGGATCAGTCAGCTGATTCAGAGTCCTGACTTCAGCCAGGATCAATCAGCTGATTCAGAGTCCTGACTTCAGCCAGGATCAATCAGCTGATTCAGAGTCCTGACTTCAGCCAGGATCAGTCAGCTGATTCAGAGTCCTGACTTCAGCCAGGATCAGTCAGCTGATTCAGAGTCCTGACTTCAGCCAGGATCAATCAGCTGATTCAGAGTCCTAACTTCAGCCAGGATCAGTCAGCTGATTCAGAGTCCTGACTTCAGCCAGGATCAATCAGCTGATTCAGAGTCCTGACTTCAGCCAGACTGGACCAAGAGTCAGAACCTGTCACACGCAGCTTCCACAGCTCCTCGTTGATGGAGCACCAGGCTGGAACGCTGAAGGAAGCAGATCATCAGCGAAAACACACACACCTACCCCTGAGGGCAGAACCTCCAACCGCACGCACACACACACGGGTGTGTGTGAGCCAAGTCTGTAAGATATGTGGAACAAATGGTTCAAAAGTGTAGCTAACAGAAGGACCAGCGGAGGTCAGGACGGCGTGGACGGAGGCCTGGAACCTAACATGCACCAGCGTTCCCGAGCTACCATCCCAAGGTGGGAGGACAACCAGGAAGAGAAGGGAGAGGGAAAGAGAACGAATAACAGGGGGTCAAAGGGGGGGGGGGCTGTTTCCCCCTTGGAGGATGAAAGGTGAGGAGACCCTGCGGGTGTGCCTCTGCGGGTCTGCCAACGGGTCTCCAAGCAGAACTAGTCTGTGATTAAAGCTTTGCCGCAGCATCGATCCGTCTCCAATCTGACCTGTAAACGAACGCGCACGGATCCGGAGGGCGGGCGGATGCCAGCCCTCCGCCCTGGTTGCAAACCAAAGTTTAAGTTGGTTCGAGCCGTCTGTTAGCATTAGCTTCAGGTAGCTTCCCACCCAATTTTAACCGCCTCGTTTATACTCTACAGAAGCCATTATTTATAACATAAATTGATATCGTTCAAACACACACTTGACCTGTCAAACCTAAACATCCGACGACTAAAACCATCACGGAAAACTTTTCTACACAAAACTATGATTGTTTTTAACCAACTAAAAAAATTACCCGGAACACTGATGTTGCTTTTAGTCACTCAAAAATCGGAAATCACACTTCCAACTGAAACAACGGCGGATATTTGTGCATGTCACATTCGCCAATAACGCACAGAAATCTGTAAAACTGCTTGGTTAGAAGAAAACTGAGAAGTTAACAAGTTAGCGTCTTAAGATGAAGCGCTGGCTAAAGTTAGCATATTAGCTCGCCTTCACTTCCGCGGTCAGTTGATTGAGAAAAGGATACTGAACACGGTTCTTTCCCAGGGCTCCAGCATGTAGAGGGCCGTCACCAGAAGGTATTGGTAATAAAACCACGACAACTGCTTCCAACAGTCACCCAGAGCCATTATTTTCACTTTAAAACGACAACTTCTCTTAGTCTGCCGAATTCTTCAAAGGATGTTTCCTGGTGTCGTGTGACGTCGACCAATTCCAGCCAATCATGAAAGTCGCTGAATCCCTTCAAAATAAAAGCTCCACAGGAACTCAGCGTCAGAGCCGGAGCCCGAATGGTCGCCAAGTTTGGTTCTTTCCAGCTGATCTCAGTTGAACTCTGCGAGCTTTAGTTAGCAAAATACTCTGTTTACAATCCATTTTTTAAAAAGTACATTAATAAACCCTTTCCTAATTTTTATAATAGGCTTACTTGTGTCACTAAACACATTCAGACTTTCGGCCCCTAAAATTAGAAACAAGACCAGATGAGAATTTAATCCGTTTTAGATTCATTAGTTTAGAGAACCTGGTCACCTGACCACGCCTATGCTGGCATGAATGCTAAAGGTTCCGAGGGTCCGTAAGCGCAGAAGCTGTGGGGAATCGTGAGCTAGCCAACCGTGAGCCTGGTCTGCACATTTCAGAAGAGACCTCAAAGTTTAACCAAACCGCGTCTCCTCTGAGTCTGTGCTAAAAACGGATAGTTTAAAGAGTGAAATCAATTAGTGATTGACTTTATTTTAGCTGGAAGTTGAAGGACAACTCAGAAAACCCTTTTCACGGTAAATCCTTCAGTATCCGTGGTTACTGGGGCAGATCACTCATGTTGATGGCTCACTACATCCGTCTGTGACTGAAAACTGCAAATAAAATACAAACCATCCTCAGGTGGCCAAAATGGATGAAAAGTTAGAAAAAAGGGACCACTTAGGAGCGGAAATGCGCTGGGGATTTCTGCGATGGATTCGGAGGAGAACCGATCATACCTGAGGCTAAAGGTCAAAAGAGGCTAAAGGTCAAATAAGGAATATCTGAGTGGTGGGAGAAGACTCCGCGTCCCTCTGAGGACCTGAGCGCGGCCGTCTCCAGGCTGGGTTCCGGTTCTCCGCCGGTTCCTCGCTCTCAGCCGTGGCTGGCCAGGACGTTGAAGAAGTGGTAAACCTCGTCTTTGTCAAACACGGCCACCTCGGTGGAGCACTCGGAGCAGCGCACCGGGTGGTACAGCTCATCTGCGTCCATCCCCGCCGGCGTGGGCCCGGCGGCCTGGTCGGGGGGCGTCTCCACCTTCCTCTTCTTCCTCTTCCTCTGCTTGCTGTCCGGCTGGCGTTGGTAGCGCAGCACCTGGTCTGCCGTCACCGTGCAGTTCATGACGAACATGGCTCGGTACTGAGTCCGGTACTTCTCATGTCTGAGCAAACACACACACGGACAACGCAACATTTGAACGCGTAAATATTCCCCCGAAAATCAAAACGCTTCATGTGTTTTTGGGAAACACCTGTCCAAAAGCACTTGACTGGAAAAACCTTTGATGAAGACCATCTCATAAAATGTCAACTTTTTTTGTAGTACTACAGGAATTCTCCGTCAACCTGCAGAGAGTTGAGTTTGAGCTGAATTTAGGGTCTGAGTGTAAACTTTTAAAGCGTCACACACAAGCGGTGTGTGAGAGACAATCCAGCAGGGGGCAGTAACGCACCACAGCCAGCCTCCAGGAACCAACAAAGAACAGCTTTCCTTCTCCATTTTGTCTCACAGTGAGAACAAAGTTCTCCTCCTTCCCTCAGTCACAAGGATGGATGGATAAGCAGGACGCCCTTGACTCTGGAGGACAGGTCAGGTGACCCAAAGACACGCCCAGATCCGTAGGCTCCTCCCACCGTCAGCCTGTTCTCAGGTCGGACCTCACGTCTCACCTCTGACAGTCGAGGCAGAGTGTGGTCATGCAGGCGGGACAGTTGAGGACGGCGTCACTGCTGGGTAACGCCGGAGCTCGCTGGGGGTGGGGCTTCGAAGCTGCCGCCGCGGCTCGACTTCTGCAGGTATACCTGCAGGCGAGACGAGCACCTGTGTAAGCGCAGACCCGCAGCAGACTGGGACGTGGAGGAGATGGAACTGACCGCCTCCTCCTGGCGTCCACCCAGGCCTGGTCCCTGTCATCCTCGTCAGGGTCATACAGCAGCTCGTCGTTGCTCTTCATGATCCGCTGCTTCTGCCTGCGGCCCGTGGAGCTCCCTGCAGACAACGCCGCCGCCTTTGGTTACCATGGAAACGGCACCGGCGACGTGCGAGGACATCGGGAGAAACGTTCACGCTAACCTGGCTTGTCCTCTTCCTCCGAGTCGGAGTCAAAGTACACCTCGTCGTACATCCGGGGGCTGGGACGTGTCTTGCTGCCACCGCCAGTTTCTTCAGAAGGACAAACCAACAAACATCAAACTGGGGTCCAAGTCTGAACAACCAGCAAGGGTTAAAAGTGCAGTTTGCCTGCGGCTGCTGGAGCCCAGGTTCCCTCCATGGTCCTGATGGTCGAGCTGAGCTCGGCCTCCATCTCCTTCTCGAAGTCATCGCCGCTCGACGACTCGCTCTCCCCGGTCAGATACTCTCGGATCAGCTTCTTCTTCTGCTCCAGGGTCCCATTGAGCAGCACGTCCAGCTCGTCCTCTGAACTGAACCACAGCAGAAGTCATCATCCAAGCCAAAGAGCAACACACGAGTAACACTCTGAACACAACAAACGTCACAAAAACGAGAAAATGTCTCCGCGTCGAGCACGGAAACCCGCCGCCCGCCGTGTTTACATGTTAGCCTAGTTAGCCTAGTTAGCCTGCGGTAGCTCATCCTAAGTTATCGGCGTGGGTTGTTTCCGACCTGCTGCAGCTCAGCTCTTCATCACTCGGCTCTTCGATTTCGTAGCAGTCAAACTGTGGCGGCTTCATTTCCAGTCTGTTCATTTGAAATATTTACCAGCTGCACCGGTTAGCAACCAGCTACGGACGGCCCCAGTTTCTTCTTCTGTGGTCTCGGCAGACGGAAGTGACTAAAACCCGCGCTACCGCCATCTAGTACAGAAGAAAGTTCAAGTAAAATCCTCTAATTGTTTCTCTGAACACGAGTCCTGATTCTGAACGCAGAACTGCACAAGCAGCGTCTGAAAGCTCAGCCCTGCAGCAACCTTTTGATTTTTTCCCACATTTGACCGTGACAATAACGTAAATGGTTATTTTTGCTTTTTTCCAGTGTTGAATTTTCCTCTGCTTTTGTTGTTTGTTTTTTAAGTCCCCGCAATCTATTTTAAAAATGTGAAAACGGATATCTTTTTTTAAATTGGGTCAGCTTTACCGACAAGAAGCTGCTGCGTCTGTTGGAGCTGCTGCAGTGGCCCCGGGTCACCGCCAGGGGCCACTAACAGACCACACATGAGGAGTCGAACCCTGAAAAGATGCAGATCAGAGCAGAAGAATCACCTGGTGGCGTCCAGGCAGATCTGACCTCTGACCTCTGCCCTCTGCCATCAGCAGGAGGGTCGGGCCTGGTGCTGCTCGAGGTTTCCGACTCTGTAACTTGGTGCTACTTTAGATTGAGGCTCCTCCAGCCGGTTCATCGGGAACTCCGCCTTCTGGAGCTCTGATGTTTAAACCCTCTGAGGCGAAACCAGACATTCGGCTGCATTTGCATTTCAAATATTACCTGAACTTCTGTTAGACTGTGAAGCTTCGGCGCTTCACGTAATCAGCCCTCGGCGCTGAAATGTCACGCCGCTGCTTGTTTTCCTGCAGGGATTTGTTGTTCCACGGAGGACCTGGTGGAGGCTCCAAACAAAGAGCAGATAAAGCCATCGTATGTGCAGTCACTCCACTCGTCTCCTCCTCTGTTATCATCTGTGTGTTTGTGTGTGTGTGTGTGTGTGTGTGTTGTTTGGTGTGTGTTTTGCGGTGGCAGCAGAGACGACACCCGGTGGGAGAGCCCGCCTGCCAGCAGGGGGACAGATGGGTGTAATTTCGTTATTTTTACCTCCTCCAGGAGCTGACTGCCAGCTCGGGGAAATTAGCATCACACCTGTGTGTAATTGGCTAAATTAGCTTGTCGAGTGGCAGAGCTGAGACAGAGGTGGTCGCTGAGGTGTGTGTGGGCTTTAACTTCAGGTATTTCATCCCAGGGATTTTTAATGTGTGTGTGGCTTCAATAAACAGGCACTTGTGAACAAACCGGGTTGGCCGCGGCAGCGCCCCCGCAGGCAGGAGTGGCGCCGCTGCCGCCATCTTCCCGTTACCACGGACACATCCTGCCAGGCTTCTCCTGACGGAGGCGACCAGCAGCCAGACCCTCCGCGTCAGAGGAGCCGGTGTTTCCAGGATTGGTTCTGTGTTGTTGCAAGTTTGGAAACGCCCTTTAGCCCGGCTCACACGGCCGCGGAGCTGCCGGGCCCGCGGGCGGCGCCGGCCTGTGATTGGGCCTGGTGGCCCTCGCTGGAGCCCAGCACCTGCAGCAGGACGGGCTTTCATTACGCTCCTCCGCTGGCAGGTGGCCCCCCGGCTCAGGGGCCTCCCCACCCTGCCAGGAGAAATAAATTGGTCCCAGCACATAACCTTCTTATCTACATTCCTGCCGTCACATCGTCCCGTTTCCTGCAGTGCGAGTGTGATGACTCCGTCCACGGAGGTTAGACGATTCTACATTCTCACATCGGTGGATCTGTCAGCCCGTCTGTCACACAGCGGCGCTCCGAAGCCCCGCCGAGACCACCACACTCTGACAAATGAGGGTTCGGGCTCACCCGAGGGTCCAGTCGGAGGAGACGGGAGCCCCAGCCAGGATGGTGAAAATTGGCTTTTTCCTGGAGAACGTGCCCCCGAAACCTGCCGGGTCTTTAACCATCCGGCTAAGCAGCCAATCAGAACCTGCCAACGGGGCCGGATCTCCTCCGGCCTGGACTGGCTTGGGCTGGTCTTTCGTTTTGATCAGGCGAGCGAGGAACCGGCCCGATGAACCCGGGCCTGCTCCGGTTCTGACAGCGTTCTGGGCGCGCGCGTGTGTGTGTGTGTGTGTGTGTGTGTGTGTGTGTGTGTGTGTGTGTGTGTGGAAGGCTGCGGGTGGAGCTCCAGCTACCTCCACTTTCAGAGTGTGGCCTCCACCTGTTGACCAGCAGCACAAACAGACGACCCCCAGCTTCATTATCTTCTGCCACCTCCGGCGTCTCGGCGCTGCGAGTGTGAGGACTTGATTATCGGCGGCGAGCGGCGACCTGCTGGAGCCCCGTGATGAGACGGAGGCTCACCTGGAGTCAGATGAAATGATGGCCCTCGTTATTTCTTCTCACCGTGGGGAGAAAATCACAAACGGTTTGTGTTTCCCAACAGCTCGGCTCCATTTTCTCCGCTTTCGGCTCTTCTTTTCCTCTAAAAACCTTCTCAGATGCTCAGACCTGCTGGGGGAGGAGCCTTCTGCAGCGCCGCCCGGGTCTCCTCCACCTGAGCTGACCTTTAACCCAGAGGTCACCTGGAGACCTGCTCTTCTGGTTGGTCCGAATCAGCAGGTTACAGGTCCCCATCTGTGTGTGTGTGTGTTACACGACAGGAGGCTTCACTCGTCTGTGCATCATCCCCTGTTCGCTACTTCCTCCAACCAGCAGAAATTAACATGAGAGAGAGAGAGGAAGGGCGAGCGATGGAGCGACTGAAAGAGGAGAGACGAAGGAGGAAGACAAAAGTCCAGCTGTGAGATGAGCGGAGGAAGAATAAAACAGATCTTTTCCAGAGCACGGCCGGGTGATTACCATGTAAATCACACACGCACACACACACACACACACACACACACACACTCACACACACACACTACAATGTTGC
>CAAE01007243.1:0-32880 GCA_000180735.1 Tetraodon nigroviridis | reverse complement strand
GCTCTCTGTCCCTGTCCCAGCGCCGGCGGCCTGTCAGCCTCAGCTCCCGTCTCAACTCCCGCCTCAGCTCCCGTCTCAGCTCCCGTCCCAGCTCCCGTGGGAGGAGGTGGAGGCCTGCGGAGGAGGTTGGAGAGGAGGAGCTTACGGACGGCCGCGCTCCCCGTGGCTCCTGCGGCGGAGGAGGAGCTACCACGGCCAGGAGGTGTCCTCTGGTGGGCAGGCGGCGCCCCTGGGGGATCCTGGCCCGCTCTCTGGTGGGGTGAGCCAGCACGCCGTCCTCCTCCACCGTCACCTGACCACACAGACACGTCAGTTTCTCGCCAGGCAGCTCAGAGCGGGCGTGCGTGTGTGTGTGTGTGTGAAAGGAATGGGAGGCGACCTCATCAAAGGCCCGGTTCTTGGCCCTGGTGATGGCCACGTTGAGGGCGCTGATCCACGACTCCTTCTCCTCTGGACTGACTGCAAGGAACAGAAGGTGGGGAACCTGCAAAGACGCGCCAGGTTAGCGTCCGTTTCCACGGTTACAGACAAGCGTTGAGACGGACGATGCCGCTCGGAATCTGGACGGGTTCTCTCTGGAAGAACCCGCCAGGCCTCCTCCTGAAGCCGGACTTCCGGTCTTCACCGGTCGCTGTCGGGGTTCCCGTGTTTGTCACATGACTAGCTGATGCTTCTGGGCTGCAGGAGGGCCGGGCGCGAGGGCGCCGCAGGGATTACTCCGTTCATCCTCCTCCTCCTCCTCCTCCTCCTCCCGCTAACAGGATTAGGCAGATTAAACCTCCCAGAAGAGGAAAAAAACACCAAGCTCGGCCAATCTGGAATCGGGGCTAACCCTGACGCGGACGCAGGCGGAACGCCGCCAAGAGGGCCGAAAAAACACACTGCTCACACGCGCACGCCCGGGCCTTCAGCAGCGCGGGCGCTCCGAGGGAGCGCGGAGGTGCCAAAGGTCCGAGTCGGGCCTGAGCAGAACCCTGACGCCGACCCGGATCAGAGTCGATCCAGAGAGGAAGGGTCCCCGCCCCGCCTGCCCTGCTAGCGGTTGGCGCGGGCGCTGGCGGGGCGGCCCTGGGACCCACCGTGTTGGCGGGCCGTTTGCGGCGCAGCAGCACGAAGCGGCTGTGGTTCTTCTTGCTGCGGCTCCCGGCCTTGCGGAGCTCCTCGCAGCGCTCGTAGTCGGCCAGGTGGAACACCTCCTGCGCTTTGCGCTCGTCCTTCACCTGCAGACGCAAACATTTGTTATCCAAAACGGCCGACAAACTCCGCGCGGACGCCGCGCTTTCCGGGTCAGAGGTCACGTGACCCCGTGACACAAGCCAAGGACCCCGTCAGAGCCGTCGGTGAGCGCAGAGGCTCCGGGGCCCCCGCCCACGGACCAGCACCGCCCCCACGCCTCCTCTCACCTCCTTCTCAGAGATGTAGAGCTGTTCTCCTCGGAGGACCATGAAGCGGTTCCTCCACAGCTCCCTGAAGATCCCGCGGCCGCAGAACTTCCTGATCCAGCCCACCTTGTCTGGCGGCTGGGCGGGCGGCGGGCCCGAATCCTGGAGCCCCTGGAACCCGCAGAGGAAGCACCAACAAAGAAGGCGTCAGGCTTCTCAGATATGGGAAGTCCACCGCCCCGATGGCATCCCATAATACTGGCGAGCTGGTGGATCAGAACTTCCGGCCTTGAATCCTGATCTGCCCCCAGAAGCAGCCGTCCCCGGTCTCACTTGGATAAAGGACCCGCGATCCCACCCAGGGCCGGGGGGATGCAGCGTCCGCACTTCATTAATACCGCAGCGAGCCTTCGGCAGCAGCTCTTCATCAGCCTGGCTGATGAAGAGCTGATGAAGAGCCTGGCTGATGAAGAGGAGCTGCTCTTCATCAGCCAGGCTGCTGAAGAGCTGATGAAGAGCCTGGCTGATGAAGAGGAGCTGCTCTTCGTCCGCCTGCTTCGGAATGGCTGGATGGACGTATGGGTGAATGGAGGGGCGGATGGTGCAGAGGAGAAAGGCGCTCCTACCCGTCTGCTCGCCGCGCTCTTCTTCATCCTTCCCAGAACCGGACGCTCACACGCACGCGGAGCTCGGTCCGGGTCCGGCGGGATGTTCGGCGGCACCGCGGAGGCTCGGAGTCCTGCAGACACACCGACAATCCCGCCGTGCGCTTCTCTGCTCTGCGCGCGCGCGTGTGTGTGCGTACAGATGCTCTCTCTCGCTTTCTCTCTCCATCGCCACACGTGAGCGCGCTCGGACACGTGAGCGCGCAGGGGTTGTCTTTGAAGCGCACCGTCGCCCCCTAGCGACGCGACCTGGAACAACACCGCCGCCTAAAAGACCTAAACATTTTAATGAATAAGTCCAAAAATCAGAAGAGTTGCACAGTTTGATTTTATTATTGTGGCTCATGACTGAATAAATAATGATTAATGTCAAATAAAGCAACATTTTGTAGTGCTGCCGAGGTGCACCAAGCCGTCAGCTCGGACCTGAACTCGGTTCTGAGATGATCAGGTCCTCCATTCACTGTTGGCTTCAGCGCTCTTGATGGCAGCGGTCTGACGGTCGAGGTCCTTCAGGAGAACATCCACTCACCTAATGTCTCAGCTCAGCCAGCCGGGATCTGAGGCCTGCGGAAACGCCTGGTACTGATCAACAAGGGACCCCACAGATGGAGAGCTCTGAAGTCAGCAGTGAGTCTACGACCAGAAGGGTCATGTGACGAGGGGAGCGGATCACTGGGCTGGATCCAGGATTCTGACTGGCTCCGATACAGTAATAACGGCTCTGTGAGTGGTCAAAACAACCGGAGGGCTTTTATTCTCACATTTAACACAAACACAGGCGGAATGTTGCTTCACCTCCTACGGTAAATATTCAGTGTCTGTTACTATGACGACCGGCTCCTGCGGCTCTGTCGCCGCTGTGACCTGTGGCTGACATCACTTCCTCCAGAAAACTGACAAAGGAAAAACAACAGGAAAGGTTGGCCAGGGGAGGCGCACGGTGCGGTTCCTGGGCGCTGCACACGGGTGGGTGCCCACCTGTTGGTGTTGTGGACGGACGTCCCTCCCAGAACGATGCGGACGCCAGGTGAGCTGCGGTTCAGGTTGTAGACGCTGAGAGCTTCTTCAAAGGTGGCGCCGCCGATCAGGAAGACGACGATGTCCTGGGGCCTGTCCCAGGCACACACACAATAGATCACCAACCAGTGACCCACCCGTCTGTGTGTGTGTGTGTTACCTGTCTCGGAGGCTGCTGGCGCCCAGGTAAGGAAACTGACTGTCTTTCAGCCGACCTTTGATCAGCTGATCCAGAGTGTCCTGGAGGAGGGGCTGATGCTGAGTATACACGTTCTCCACACCCTGGAAACAAACACACAAAAATCAGAAACTCTTTCCTTCTTCAGGCGTGCGTGCGCGTGCGTACGTGTGTGTGTGTGTGTGTGTGTGTGTGCTGTGTGTGTGTGTGATGTAGTGCTTAGGTGATGGCGACAGCGTCTGTGGCAGTGATGAGGTCACTTCCTCGGACTCGTTTCCCTCCGTACTCCACCACTGACTTCACCATCTTTAACACACACACACACACACACACACACACACACACACACACACACAGGTGTGTGACCTTCTGTCCAGTCACGTGCAGCGGAAACGTGCGCTGACGTGGCTACCCTGCGGTGCCGCTCAGACACGCCCCTCCGGCTCAGCTCGTCCATCAGCGACGGCAGGATGCTGCTGCTGTGGCGTTCGTATCTCAGCGCGTAGAGCATCACCAGGCGGGCGGCGTCCCACTCTGTGACACGGGGGTTCTGCAGGAGCCGCCGGACCTTCTACAGAGACCCAGAAAGCAGCGCTTGGTTCAGTCACCACAAACCACCGGACACCAGAGCACGGCGAGACAGAGGAGGACAGGCTGCAGGTTGTGTCTTCCTGCCTTCCTAGTCATCACTCAGTCCTGCTGCTGGCGTGGGGGTACGTGGGGAGCGATCCAGGCGGGACCTGGCTACCTGCTGGGCACTGGAGTGGTCGTTCTGACAGGCCAGCTCCTGCTCCACCTCCGAGACCTCCATCAGCTGACGTTCCGACACCAGCCGAGACAGCTCGCCGACCACCGTCACGTGTTTGGACACCGTCCCCGACATCTTCTTAAACTGGGGGTAGTTTTCAACAAATGCCTGGAGAGAGAGAGATCAGTGTGTGTGTGAGAGAGAGATCCACACCAGCATCCAGGAAGCATCTGTCTTTGTGTGTCTGACCTTCATGTCGGTGATAGACTCCAGCTTCTGTTGTCCTTTTGGTTTTTTCTTCTGAAAATCTTCCATCAGGTTTTTAATGTTGGTACCAATTTCCCCAAAATTCAGGTACCAGTTCTAGGACAGACACACACACAGACACACACACGCATTGTTGAGTTACCAACAGTGAGTTACCACACTAACTCATTGGCGTTACCATGGTGACTGGGCACATTTGAGAAGACTCACATTAGCGTAGAACTCATCGTTCTCGGCAGAGAGGACCACCTCCCTCAGGTCTTTACTGATGCCGGGGACCCTGGAGAGGTCGATCCGGTTGTTGTTCAGACCCAGCAGCTCGTGGACCATGGCCTGGTACGTCCACTGCAGGACAACGCTGGTCAGAAGCTAAGCTCTGGCTCCAGCCTTGCTTGTTGTGACGGGAGCCATGGATCAGCACAGGACCGCTCACCTGGCTGAGCAGGGGTGTGATGGCGTCGTCGCTGCGGTCCAGGATCAGCAGCAGAGGAGGAACCTCCGTCTTCCTGAAGTCAAACAGCTCGTACTCCTTTGTGATGATTTGCTAACAGAGAGAGGAGAAGACGTCAAACGTCTGAGCTGGCTCACAGAGGAGGAGGGGTGTTGCCACGGAGACCTTGACGCTCTCTCCCAGCCGTTTGGCCATGTCGGACGACAGCTGGTAGCGGATCATCGGGCATTTCTTCAGAGCCAGCAGGACAGAGGTCAAACCCTGAGTACAGCGAGACAACATGGAGGGTTCCCAGCTGCGCCCCTGGAACGAACAGCAGAAACAACAACGTCAAAGAAAGACAAAAAGGTTGGAAAGAAGTGTAAAAATGGGGGTTCTCTCTCACCCTGGCCACGCCCTGCAGGTTCAGGGAGAAGAGGTGAGGATTGACGGCGATGAAGTCCCCGTAGAACTCCTGCAGACACAAGCGGACACTGATCCCACCACCAACACCAGGCAGCCACGAAGACCAGGAGAAGAGGAACCCTCACCTGCACTTCAGCCACCACCTCCTGTTCATCAGCCTCAGCCAGGGCTTTGATCTCACTCCTACTGATCACGTTACTGAAGTCTGCGCACACACGCACACACGCACACACACACACACACACACACCAGAGGAGTTCAGCAGACAGCGGCACCGCCTCCTGTGTGTCCCGCTGTCTGACTCTTACAGATGAAGTAGACGCTGTACTTGGGCCTTCTAAGCTCCTGGATGAGATGCTCCACATTCTCCTGCAAAAGGCAGAAACTGGTTACCCTGGTTGCCATGGTTCCATCGGCGGTGGGGGGCAGACGTGGGGCAGGAGGTGCACCTTGGTGGGTCTGAGGAAGCAGATGGCCTTCAGGTGCTTCATGTTGTCTCTGTTCTTTGAGTCGATTCGCTCAAACAGGTAGACTTCCTTCTGCAGGATCTCTGACTGTGTGTACACCACACTCACAATGCTGGTCTACACACACACACACACACACACACACACACACACACACACACACACAAAATCATCAGAAACATTAAAAAAGGTACATCTAAAAGAGCAGGCGTAGGATCTCCGCCTGTGGTGGTAGATATTCCAAATAACTTGATTCTGGTGTGCCAGAACAGGTGGTGTTGTTGGTTGCACACAGACACACACTCTAAACAGACACAACATGTGTTCTACTCTCAGGTCCATGTGTCGCTCGGGCGTAGTCGACCAGGAGACATGAACCCTTCAGGTTTAAGTATGTGACACCAGTCATGTTGACGAGGCAAAAAATGTCATGACTAACTCTGTAAGTGCTAATAAAGTACTAAACTCTACTAGTTTTAAGAAGCTCGGTGTACAAAAGCACGTACGAAACGGAAACAGTGCAGTTATAGATGTGTCTTGGTTTTTTTTTTTAAACCAATCTGGGGATTTCGTTGTGTAATAAAACACGCAGTAAAAAATAAATAGCGATTGTGAGCTGTTCTGTCTAAATCAGCTAGTTCTAGCAGCTGGGCTCATGGCGGGGCCTGCGGGGCTCCGGTCCGGCTGAGTCTCACCGTTTCTCGGTCCATCAGCAGAACCTTCATCCCGGGCCCGCTGTTCTCGATCATTTTGGTGACATACTGCTTCACAGCGAGCGTGACGTTCATGATGGCGACGCATAAAGTACACCACTAGAAGAAGAGAAGAGGACAACACCGCGGAGAATCTCTGCTAAGGATCAGCTGAGCAAATGATACAAATACAGCCCAGCAGGTTTACTTCCGGGTCTTTGACGTCATCATTGCGCGCAGAAAATGCGTCATTCGGTAGTCCAGAAGTTATTTTGTCAATTAGTCCCAGAATTACTTGATGAAAGTCCTTCATTCTTTAATTTGTTTCACTAAAATAAAATTATTTAGTAATGCCATATTAAATATAGAGTATAATTGCCCATTACAGTAATAATATCATATTATATATACGTTTATAGTGTGCATATAAGTAATCGTGTTACGATTACTGTTTAATTCAACCAGTTCAGACTTAGACAATGTAACTAATAACAAAAACGGTGTTATGCTAGCATAGGCCAGGCCAGACCTGGCGGGTCTGCTAATGCGTGTGTGTTCGTTGTGAAGAATCTTTGGTCCGTTAGATTTCTAGAGCTGTACGTGTATTAAGAAATGCATCTGTCTGCTGGCTGAGATTTCTCAAGACTGAGAACACACACTGTGACTAAAATGTGTTTCAAACAGTAATTTAAAAAATATTTAATAAAAATAATACTTACAGTATAATTTAACATGAATTGCATCAGGATTTCTCTGGACGGATCGAATGAAACTAATGGCAACGAACCTCTGTTCGCTGTTGAATTTAAACATCCGCTCAATCACAATAACCAGTGCCGTGGTTACATTATAGGATGTTTGTTTTGAATATAGTGGAACAATATCTACAAAAGACTGTGAAACAACTTTGATAAGACAAATGCTGCTTTTGTGCACCACAAATCTGGCAACGCACGACGTAAACCCATATAAGTGTGACGATGAGGAGAACTATTAGCCAAAATCTGAAATGAGAAGTGTGCATTCCGTTTTGGGGAACCCGGTTCACTGAGACACTGTCAAAAGTCTACCAAAAATGTCCTTCACAACAGAAACTTACCAATGTCATTCGGTAAAAATATATATATATATATATAGCGAATAATCATGCAAATTCAAAAACTAAACAGGAAATGAGTTTAATGTGCTAGCATGCTATCGGTTAGCAATAGTCAATATGAGCAGCAAAATTAGGCTAATCGGGGTCACCAATAAGTATTAGTGTACGTTTTAGTGTTCTTTATAGTGGGCCGCGGTTTAATTGACGTGTAATTAAAGAGGGATTTTAGTTATTTAACTTTAGATGTGATTATTTCGCAACTCACAGCACATATCACTCCGCCGTCAAACAGTTCCACCTAGAAGTCGTGTTGGCGGAAGGATACTCTAGTACCCTGCACGTTACACAGCCGCGAACGGTGTTTCTTCCCTCTCTGCTAACACCTCTCGTTCATGAAGCTTATGGATTCATTATTTAGTTTTGGAAAACGCACAATTTAAAGGTTGATTTTTATGGAATAAGTGATTAGTTAATATGCAGAAGGTAAGCGAAATTTGTGTTTTGTTGTTTCAATGGTTAGCGCGAAGAGTTAATGAAATCTCTGAGTAGCTGCTAGGCTAACTATTAGCCTATTAGCATGAGTATAATGAAGTTGGCTGTGGTTTTTTATTGTTTGTGAGTGTCTGCGGGTGTGCGTGCGCGTGCGTGCGTTAGTAAGAACACAACAGTTAAATCTTTTAAAACTACCTTTACACTCAGAAGATACAAATAGTTGCCCCGTGCGCTGCTGGTTTTAGTTGACAAATCTAACACTTTTGCAAGCTTACCTAAGTTTTTACTAACGAACGCTTCTTGTCATAGCTTCTCCACCTAACCGAGTTTGGATCAGAAAGTTCAATTTTAACCATGATTAGATGTTAAACTTTTAAACTCACGCTAATAAAAATAAAATGCCTAACTGAAATGCAAATTCGAGGCAACTGTATTTTTAGGCGTAGGGTTGAGGCTAAAGTCTAATAATAACGTTATTAAATGTATTTTTGTCGGACTAGTAGTAATAACATGACTTATAATGCATATGAATATTGACTTGTAATCCATCTTTAATTTACTTTGCAGGAGTGTTATTTGAACCCTTTCCTGCTTTGGTATTTGTGTGTGAACGGAAGCCTTCTAACATTGTTGAGTTTCTCAAACGCGCCAGCTGGCTGTGAACGCCCCTCTCTAAACGTATTTTTAAAACCTGCAGATTGAATCGATAATACCGTGGTGATGGAGAGAGCAGCGTTACCGGACGGTCTGCTGGAGGAGGAGGCACCGGTCGGGCTGGAACCCAGGCCACTGGAACCAGTGAGCACCACTGAAAAGGTGAAAGGACACGTGTCCAGACGGGGCACAAACGGTTTCTGGTATTTTTTGTCAACAGTGCTGCGTCATTGTCAGACAGGTCTGCTTGTTTTGGTCACCATGGAAACGTCTGTCATGATATGATTTCCGCTCAGTTCAGTCATTTACTGGCTGTGGCAGCCTCAGTTTGACCCTGCCTGTCATCAGGAGTCCACCGCCAGGCCGTCTGATGTTTGTGTGTGTTTTCAGTCTTCGGAGTCTCTGAGATTCCGGTTGAACGGCCGGCTCATCCCTCTGCTGCCTGCAGGTCAGAGACGTTGGTGTCAGCTTCAGGACACACGTCCGGACCTGGTCTGACTCTGGGTGTCCCACTGCCTCCTCCCCTCAGGAGCTGAGCTGGAGCTGCACTCTCATCCTGGTGGCTCAGCCAGTGGCTTCACCACGGTCCGGGGTCTGCTCCCTGTGGAGAACACCCAGGACGTGTGCAGTAGCACCTGCCAGAGCCCTGCACCCCCTGCTCCCTGCACCCCTGTCATCACAGGTGAACCTCTCCCTCTTGCAGACCCAACCCTTCTCAGCTGGGCAATCACCAACAGCGCCACCTGCTGGCGGTGGTTTTGCCTGTGTCTCTTCCAGCTGTGGCCTCAGGTGAAGCCGCCGAGAGGGTTTTTAAAACACACAGTGTAGATGTGCCTGTGGCTGGGAGCTGGACGCCATCTCCCCGGACTGCAGCCACCTCCCCGGACTCCAACAGCCCCGGAGCTCCAACCGCGCTGCCCCTCCAAGGTCAGCGCGGCTTCGTCTGTCTGTGTCCGAGGAGCAACGCGGCAGGCCCAAGAAACCAGCTGATGGAAAGGCTTGCTTCTGTTCCCAGGTAACCTGGAACCCATCCCTCCTCCGGACTGCCAGATCTGCAGATCTCAGTACAAGCTGATCCCTGAGCTTCGAGGATTCATGTGTGTAAGTTGTGCCACCCCGCCTCCGCGCTCAGCTGGTGGCATCACAGGTTTTCACCCGGCTCCCGTCCTCCTGCAGCTGTGCTCCCCTGCGCTTGCCGACAGTTTAAACCTCCTGAAGAAACAGAAGAAGCAGCATCTGAGGAAAAGGAGGAGGAGAGAGCGGTCTAGAGCGTTAAGGGCGGTCAGAGAACATCAGAGCAGAGCGTGCAAAGCAAGGCCTGGGCCCGATGGTGCACCGGCCGATGTGAGTCCCACACCAGCAGCAGCTGCAGAACCTCCGTTTTCAGGTAGTCACATGACTGAAGGTGTCCTCATGGTGTTCTGCTTCCTGTCTGCATCTTTCAGAAGAAGGTCCTCCTCCCAGGCCCTTCCAGAGCCCACCACACGCCTGAGGACTCTGAGTCCGAGCAGCTGAGCAGCGCCGCGTCCCCCCAGCAGCCTGGACCTGCTGCTGCAGCTCCCCAGGTGCAATACTGGTCATCATGGTGGAGGACTTCTACTACGGCTCCACCCCCCAAGCCCCCCCCAGTCCACAGTCAGCCGCGCCCAAGCCAGCCGGACCCTACAGCTGCATCCACTGTCGCAAGACGCTGTCCTGCAACATCAGGTGAGACAGGTCCCACAGCTGAGGCGCCACCGCCGCGTGGACGCCGCTGTTTTTGATTTATCTTATCTTCGCGCCACATTTCTCTGCCTCTCCCTTCAGGTTGATGGGTCACATGCAGGAGCACGTGTCCAACATGTCCCTGCCGGGTCAGCGTCCCATGTGTCCCCACTGTTTCCGTTTCTACCCGTCTCCCTTCCAGCTGCGGTGCCACATCGAGGCTGTTCACCAACCAGCGGAGCAACCAGCAGGTCTGTGTCTCTCTCTCACACACACGCGCGTGTGTGTCTTCCTCCTTCTGTCGTCCCCACGCTAGGGCTGGTTGATGTTTGGTGGAACTGCTTTTCTCTCCAGGCACCTGTAGGATTTGTGAGCTAACGTTTGCTGACGAGCCAGAGTTCCTCCAGCACATGAAGCACACACACCGACCAGGAGAGATGCCCTACGTCTGCCAGGCGAGCCCCTCCGTCACCGTGGCCCCCGTCAGATCCTTCCAGCGTTCTAACGCGCGTGTGTGTGTGTGCTGCAGGTGTGTGACTTCAGGTCATCCTTCTACTCAGAGTTGTGGTCTCACTTTGAACAGTTTCACGCCAACATGGACTGCTTTCTGTGCCGGTACTGCCTGAGAGTCCTGCAGGGCAGCACCTGCTACCAGCAGCACTTCAGCATTCACCAGGTATTCCACCCGCACACACACACGCCCCCGCTGTGCTGAGTGTGTCCCTAACTGCGACCTGTTTGTGGGTGTGCAGATGAAGGTTACGTACAGCTGCGCTAAGTGCCGCCTCCACTTCCTGTACAACAAAGAGCGCCTCGAACACGGTCGGCTGCATCACCGGACTCACCTCCGACCTGCACAGCTGAGTGGCATCAAGCCAGGAACCAAGGTGAGCGAGCGCGCCCGCGAGGCCTGCCGGGGGCCAGCGCGCCCGCGAGGCCTGCCGGGGGCCAGCGCGCCCGCGAGGCCTGCCGGGGGCCAGCGCGCCCGCGAGGCCTGCCGGGGGCCAGCGCGCCCCCTCAGCTGTCTATCCCGTAGGTGACTGTGAGGACTTACTCTGAAACCAGAGCACCCGAGGATCAGGAGAAGAGCGGCTCCGCGGCGCCGTGCAGGGTCAGTGTGCACGCCTCAGAAGTGAGGGTGTCCCGCAGGGTCGCGAACACGCACCGCTCTTCTTTGTTTCCTCTCTGTGGTCAGGTGGTTCGTGTTGACCTACCTTCACCCGCACCAGAAGGGCCCCCAAGAAAACTGGTGGAGAGTCTGGGACCACTGCTGCTCGCCCACAGCCGGGACAGGTAGCGCCTCCGTCTTCATCCATCCAGCTGACGGACACCGCCCACCATCCTCATCTCCTCCTCTGTTCCAGGCCGGCGGACCCCGTCTCTCCTCAGCGTTGTCTCGAGTGTCTCTCCTACTTTCAGGACTCCAGGAGCCATTTTCCATCGCTGGTCCACTGCTCGCTCTGCAGGTTCACCACCTGCTGCTCGGTTGCCTACGCCAACCACATGATCAGGTAGGCGGCCAGAGCCTTTCCTGTGGTCTTCACCCAGAAGCCCCTGACAGGATGGTCCACTGGGGCCGCTAAAAGCCAGAAAAGAAGAAGCCAGTCCCACTCACCTGTGTGTGTGTGTGTGTGTGTGTGTAGTAACCATACCATCGGCAGGAGGAAGCCTCGTTACAACAGTATCTTCCAGTCGGATCCGAGGTAAAGCTGGATCCAGGGCCCCTGTGATGGTTTCCAAGGAGACCTCAAACATTCACCAGTGTGTGTGTGTGTGTCTAGGTTGCGGCAGACTCTGAGGTGCACAGCTTGCACGTTGACCACCCACCGAGGGGACGTGATGGCCAACCACCTGACGGAGAGGCGGGGCCACGGCTGCCTGCTGCCGACCCCCGGCGGTACGCCGTCACCCCTCGAGCTGCTTTCACTCTTCAGCTCAGACTCACTCGTCTCTTTGATCTGCAGGAGCCTCACCTGGGAGCTGCAGGTATGCCAGGGATCCTCGCTTGGCGGTCACCACGGTAACCTGTGGCGTGATCCGCTCGGATGTGTGTGCCTCCTCAGTGCTCGGTCCTCGCCTGGACAGGCGGGCGGATCCTTCGTCCCCGTTCACCTCCTCTCCTCCCTTCGCCACTCCTCCCGGCTGTCAGTCAGGGTGCTCCCCGCCCCTCTCTCCTTCTCCTGCTCTCCAGCCATGACGGTGGAGTTCCTGGGACCTCCCCCACAGGTGAGCAGCCCGGCCCCCCTGCGGCCTACGCCAGCTTCCACCACCATCACTGATGATGATGCTGTTTCTCCGCAGCGTGATGGATCTGCACTGTTGTCTTTCCAACAAAGGGCGGTGTGCTCGGCTCTGCTCCACGGCGTCTCCCAGGCCTCCCGACGCTACCGAACGCCTGCTCAGAAGATCCACGCCTGGATCCAGCAGCAGCGGCAGCGGTGGTCGCAGACGTGGTTCTGGAGCACGGAGAAGCTGGCCGAGTGGCTCCTGCTGCAGAGGGAGCAGCAGCTGGCCGTCAGCGAGGAGACGCTGCTGCAGGCGGCCAAGGAAGCCCTGGGGGAGAGCAGCCGCTGCGCCCGCTACGGCTGGCTTCTGGACTTCCTCCTGAGACACAGGCTGGGCTGGAACCGGTGCGCCCCGGGCCGAGGCCAGCGCCCCTGTGGAAGCCTGCCCAGGAGCACCGTGGAGAACAGCCGTGCCTTCGCCAAGCTGCTGTCTGCACAGGTCAGTGTGTGTGTGTGTGTGTGTGTGTGAGAGCGGGGCCGAGCAGGTCCGACTGATCACGTGACCTTCCAGATCCGCGGCAGAGCTCCTCACCTGGTGGCCGCCATGGATGAGATCCCCATCTTCCTCAACCCGGAGCTCTTGGAGCAGCAGGAGGCCTCGGCCCTGCGGCTGTGGGGCTCCGCCTCGGAGCCGTGGACCTTCAGCGTGCTGCTCTCGGCGCTGTCCGACGGCTCCCTGCTGCCGCCGCTGCTGCTCTGCAGAGGAGCGCCCTGCCGCATCCCCGAAGGCTTCCCCGACAACGTGCTGCTGGAGGCGCGGCCTGAAGGCTTCAGCGACCAGGACTGTCAGGACGTCTGGATCAACAAGGTGTGTGTGTGTCCGCCGGTCCCGCCCCCCCGGGGACGGCTGGCTCACCGGGCTGGTCCACCCGTGCAGGTCTGGCAGCCCCACACGTCTGCTCGAGGCTCCTCCTTGCACCTGCTGATGGCGGACGTGCACCGTGGACACGTGAGCGCAGCGTTCAGGACCCGCCTGGGCTCCCTGGGCACCAGCCTGCTCTTCATCCCCTCAGGGTGCAGCAGCTGCGTGCAGCCGCTGGACGTGTGTGTGACACCGGTGCTGCAGGACTTCCTGCAGGTAAGCCCGCCCTGCCTCCTGCTCCTCCTGCTCCTCCTGCTCCTGCTCCTCCTCACCCAGCCCTGCGCTGCCCTGCAGGCTCGCTGGAACCAGCTGCTGTCCCAGGGGGGCCTGGAGGCCCTGGACCAGCTGGCTCTGACGCTGGCCTGCTGGCTCAGTGAGCTGTCCTCCATCCTGAACGCAGAGACACACTTTCTGCGCAGGTGAGCCCCCGCTTTGGTTCCCCAGACCCTCTGGAACCGGCGACACCGACGGGTGCCTGTGGTCTCCTCCAGGTCCTTCTCCCTGGTGTCCGGTCTGCAGAGCTCGGACCAGGAAGAGGAGGTGGCCGGGATGCTCCGGGACCTGAGCCGGCTCCTGCTGCAGCCTTTGGACTCGCTGGTTGTCCCGACTCGCCAGTCCGAGGTCCAGCTGGTGCTGATCGTACAGCCCCCGGCTAGCGAGGAGAAGAAGACGGGGGAGCCGTAGGAGGAGCCGTGGGAGGAGCCAGAGGAGGACGCCGACGCCGCTTCAGCTGGTCTCTGCGACAACCTACAGGCAGCAGAGATGATGCGATGGATTCAGGGTTTCATGACGCCACAGCAAGTCAGTGATGTCCAGATGGTTGCCATGGAAACCAGCCACTACCTCGAAGGCCACACACTGCCATGGTTTTAGACCAGATTCTGTATTTTGATAAAATAAAGAAAAACTTTTTATATCATCTGTTCTTGCTGCAGTTAGACTGGGAGGGGGAGGGGCTTAATCTCTGATTAAAAACATCTCTGGGGGTTGTCCACCCGAGCGTTTTCCCTGGAGCGGGTCATCTGTGCAGCATACGTTTCCATGGCAACCCAGCCAACAAGCGCAAACAGACCTGTGAAACATTACCGTGTTGATGATGAGTGGTCCAGAGCGTCTGACCAGAGCAGAAACCTCCGCAGCTGAAAACTCTCAGCCTCAGTTTGCTCTCCCACAGATGTCAACAGCTCCAAACACACACACACACACGCAGTAATTGTCCCCATTAAATATAGAACCCCTGAGAACAGGACAAGTGTCTCAGGACAACCCGGAGCGAAGAGGCAACCAGCTGAGGACGACCCCGATCCGCTGGGAGACGACCCTCACCCTGGAAGCTGGAGGGAGCCACCCCAGTCGGTGAGAAACTCCTCTGAGCGGAGGAGAACGCCGCTGCTCGATGGTTTTCCCAGGATGTTCACACACACACGCGCGCACGCGGGGGTCGGTGACCTCGGCAGGATTTAGTGCTCGGGGGAGAACTGACTGCAGGAGTCACTCTCTGAGTCTCGGAGGAACCGAGGAACAACGGAGAGGTTTGTGGTGGAGCTCAGCCTGGTGTGATGGACACGTCTCACCTCAGCTCACTGCCTTCACCCATCCACCAGAGCAACCGCTGGGTTCCGGACGGACCAGGAGTTTCTGGTTAGGCTTCCCCGGAGGAGGAGGAGGAGTGTGTGAAGGCAGCAGCAGCCCAGAAGCTGTGAGAAGCAGCAAACTGCCGCTTCCTGCCTTTTGTTCTCCAGATCACGGCTCTGCTCCTGCTGCTCCAGCTGGAACCTGAGAGGAAGACCACAGTCACGCAGTGGAAAAGCCCCGCCCCCGCTCCCAAGAGCGCAAACATGCTTGTTGGGAAATGAAAACAGACATTTCTCATCTCTGCGGAACATCTGGAACACACTCGTCCCGCTGCTCTTCCCAGGCTGGAACGGCAGCAGTGGAGGTGTTGGGTCCCTCCTGGAGAGCATCTGAGCCTCTGAGCATCTCTATCAGGTCTCTGATGGCGGCCATGATGTCAGAAATGTGCCATTTCCCCCAGCGGTAGAGAGAGAGAGAGAATACTCTATTGTTCACACCCAGACAGAAGAAACAATGAGAAGGAAGACAGCTGGTCCAGCTCCTGGTCCAGCTCCTGGTCCAGGTCTCCAGGACCAGCATCCCCAAGAGGCAGAATGTGTCAGAACCTTAGTGACCCAATAGGGTGGTGCGTTCACTGACCAGTGGTGCGTTCACTGGCCACAGACGTGCACCAAACACAGGTTTGAGGGTAAAAAGGACACAGCTTCCTTCTCCCGCCTGGACCCTCAACTGGGATTATGTGGGAATAAACTTGGCAGGAAAAGCAGACCCCCCCACCTCCTCCTCCTCGCTCCTCCTCCTGATTTCTCTCCTTTCCTCTCTTTTTCTGTCCGTCTCTCTTCAAGTTCATTCACAGCTCAGTCACCCAGGACGTCACACCTCCTCCCCCTCGTTCCATCCCTCCGTCTTCTGTCTCATCATGTCTTCTCTCACTTTTCTTTTTGTTTATCTGAGTGGAGTTTCACTGTTCCTGCAACTGCCTGCTGGTGAGTCCTCACACTGTGTGTGTGTGTGTGTGTGTGTGTGGGTGTGTGTGTGTGTGTGTGTGTGGTTTCAAGTTTTACTGCTTCATGTTCTACATGTTCCGGGAAGGTCGGAGCTAATTGTAACTGGGAACAGACTGGAGGGATTCACCCCTTCGCTGGCCCAGAGCACAGATCTGGAAGTCAGGGAAGTTGCTGCTGCTGCAGCTGCAGGTCCGGGAGGGAAGCGGAGCGCGCTGAGGCTTTTTCCTCCTCCCGCTTGAATCTGAGCTGCCAGCTGTTCCAGAGGCTCCTTCAGACCTTTCAGGGGGAACCAATGTGTTCCTGCCCCTCCCAGGCTCCAACATCAGATCAGATCCCAGCAGGAGGTGAATGCGTCCACGCCTGCGCTACGGCTCCTTTTAGATGCTAACTGGTCACACGGGGAGGGGTCGGGGTCGGGGTCGGGGTCGGCCCACTCCTGCTGCCACTCTGTTGCTTCCTCAGGTCAGATGATTGGGATCTGAGCTAACGGCTCCGAACCTCCAGCCTGAAACCTGACGTGAGTGGAGATGAAAGTGTTGACAGACTGTTGACAGACTGTTGAGGCGACTGTTGATGTGAAGAAACACATTCGTCCTCATGTCTGCTTTTATTCATCCGCTAATCCGAATGTGTGTGTGAACAGCTGCTTGTCATCTCTCCCTCCTCCGCACCAGCTGATGGATGCACGACACCGTGCACGTACGTGTGTGTGTGTGTGTGTGTGTGTGTGTGTGTGTGTGTGTGTGTGTGTGTGTTCTTCCACTTGTTACAAACTGAGAACCAAAACATTCACTCTGTTACCAGCTGAGGAGGTTTTGGCTGCTTCTCACAGCCTCAGAGGCCTGTTTGAGGGTTCAGACCTGGGCTGGAGAGAGGCCAAGCAGCCTCCGAGCTCCAGCCTGGGCTCCGGTTCAGGGTTAGGGTCAGGGTCTTTAGGCTCCGGTTCAGGGTTAGGGTCAGGGTCTTTAGGCTCCGGTTCAGGGTCTTTAGGCTCCGGTTCAGGGTCTTTAGGCCCCGGTTCAGGGTCTTTAGGCTCCGGTTCAGGGTCTTTAGGCTCCGGTTCAGGGTCTTTAGGCCCCGGTTCAGGGTCTTTAGGCTCCGGTTCAGGGTCTTTAGGCTCCGGTTCAGGGTCTTTAGGCCCCGGTTCAGGGTCTTTAGGCTCCGGTTCAGGGTCTTTAGGCCCCGGTTCAGGGTCTTTAGGGCTGGGGTCAAGAGCTGGGTAATAATAACATCCAATAAAGTCCTCACAAAGAAAAGAAGAGTGTGTGTGTGTGTGTGTGTGTGTGTCTCACCTGGTTTCTATTTCCTGCAGCTCTGGATGAAACTGATTGACAGGCTGTTCGTCATCACACACGTCCTGTTTGGGACAATTAACAGCCTGCCCCCACACTTCCCATCACCCGTGTGTGTGTGTGAATGTGTGTGTGAGTGTGAGAGACACAGCAGGAAACAGGAAACCAGAGAAGAAGAACAGCGGGAACTGGTTGGAGTGTAAAAGCAGCTGCTGGGTGTCTGAACTGGTGCAGCTGATCCCAGTCCGGACCAGTTCAACCAGTCTCTCACCTGCAGCAGTGGTTGGCCGAGGTCTCAGCTGTTCTCCTCTTCCTCCTCGATGACATCACCATCATCACCGTTGTCATGTGACATCACCTCCTGTCATGGACAGGAGACAGAAAGGTTTCTTTGCTGTGACTTCCTGTTGGACAGGGACCCCGGAGGACCAGAGTCCACCTCTGAAGTCCAGAATCCAGCTGAGGGTCTGAGGGAAGCCGGAGGACGGGGGGGCGGGGACGGGGGCAGGGACGGGGGCGGAGACGGGGGCGGAGACGGGGCGTCCTCCAGCCGTCTCACCACCCTTGTCCCTCGTTTCAGGTCTCCAGAGCGAAGACGTCACAGCGAGTCCAGACTACGACTCTGACTACAACGCCACCTTCGACTACAGCTTCTTCAGTCAGTCCCGCACACACACACACACACACACACACACTCACACACACACACACACACACACACACACTCACACACACACACACACACACACACACACACACACACGAGCTGCAGCTCACCTACAGGTGTGTCTCCAGGTAACACCAGCAGTGAAGACCTGGACAAGTTCAGGGAACAGTTTGTGGACAAGGATGTTACCATGGCAACCACCCCGGGGACCACAGAGCGGGGAGGGGGTGGCGCCCAGAACGCCGGGTGTCTGGTGAGTGGGGCAGGAGCTGGGCGGAGCTGGGCGGAGCTGGGCGGAGCCTGGGCGGAGGCTGGACGTAACCAGGTTGTCTGCAGCAGGGACGAACGCCGCTCTGGACGCTGGCGCCGCTGATGGCACAACTGCTGCTACACACACTCTAAACACACGGCCGGGTCAGGAGGTCAGGAGGTCAGGAGGTCAGCGGGTCTAGGAGGGGACATCACCTCCGCCTCCTCCCACAGGCTCCTCTCTGATTGGCTCCTTTCTGCTCTCAGCTGTCCTGTCCAACCAGCGGCGGCGCCTGCTCCAGAGTGGGCGGAGCCACCTCCCCAGCAGGTCAAACCACGCAGCTTCACGCCAGCTCAGCTCACCGCAGCGACCTCTGGCACTGGATCAGGCCGTGGCCTCGAACCGGCCCCGGATCCACCCCGACGCTCGTTCACGCTGAGAAAAGGCAGAAAAATGGAAAACTGCTTTGACGTCAACGCTGGTGTGGACGGAAATCAGGTTCTGTCTGAATCCGACCTGAAATCAGAAATCAGGAGAAGACTGATCCCACCCAGGAATGAGCCTGATCGCGCTATCAGGGCTTGATTACTTCGGCCTGTTTTAGCTTGTACTCTGATAAAGTTTGAATAAAAATCAGCTTCAACTTTTGGACTTTTAAAGCAGTGAAGCAGCTCCAGCGAGCACACACACACACACACACACACACACACACACACACACACACAAGTGAAGGAGGAGAGGAAACACCTGAAGAGACGACCAGTCAGCCAGTTGGTCCATGGATTTCTGCTGAGGCCAGAGATGAGGTGAAACCCAGCCTCCCTGTCCCAGTGGAACCCGTGGAACCCGTGGAGCCCGTGGAACCCGTGCCCGTGCGTGTCCGTGTTGGCGTGCGAGGGTTGTGGTGAAGCGGCGCCGGTGATGAAACAGGAAGTGACGGTTGCCGAGGGCCCTGTGTTATTTCGGGCCAGGCAGGGCGACCGACCGCTGCGCTTCAACACCTGCCCAGCTGAGCTGTCCCAGCTGACAACTACGTATCCCAGGGTGCCTTTCACCCGCCAGACCAGACCAATGGAAGACCGATGGGACGAGGACCCGGAGCAGACCAGTGGAGGAAGACCAGGAAGAGGAGGCACCAAACCAGCGTCTGGTCACGGCGGCCTGAGCTGACGGCCGCCACTTGGTCATGTGACATTTGTAAATATGTTAGCGCGTGACTTCAGGTTAAAGATGAGATGTTAAATACATCCGCTGGTGTGTGATGTCGTGTTTATTCAAGAGCTCCCTCTGCCTCATTTTTCTCCTGAAGGTCTTCCCAGACGCGACGCCGTGACCTTCTTCTTCCTCCTCTTCTTCCTCCGCGGTGCTGTTTGTGAATAAAGAGCGGCGCGTCCTCGCCCGGCGACACTCCTCTGATGTCTGCAGATTTATCTTGCAGGTCTGAGGTCAGCAGAACGCTGACGTTTGTACTTGAACAACTTTGAAGTTCACCAGTCTGGCTTCTTCATCAGAACCAACGGACCCGGCGGTGCTGGTTCTGGGGCAAACGCCGCCTTTCTGCACTGAGGTTTGTCTTTCCTGCGGTCAGCAAACGCAGCATCAGTTTGACATTTGACTGGTAATAAATGAGGAGATCAAAGGAGCCTGAGCAAAGGGCGGCCGGGCTTCCTGCGTCACGGCGCATCCTGAGCGGACGGCGTGACCCTGAAGGTCAAACTGTGCACACGTTTCACCAAACAACCCTGAATGCCATCGCTTCGCACCATCAGCAGACTCCACACGCCCAAAGTGACCTCTGACCTCCGCAGCATCCTGTTGTCACGGCAACGCTGACTATTCAGCATCCCAGAACTCTGGTGATGTCAGTCCTTGAATACGGTGAGCAGTGGCAGGGGGGGGGGGGGGTCTCCCTCCCCCTCTTTCTCTTTTTTTTCTTTTTTTTTTTTTTTTTCTTGCTTTTTTTTTTTTTTTTTTTTTAAAATTATTTTTTTAGGAGGAGGAGGAAGAGGAGGAGGAGGAGGAGGAGGAGGAGGAGGAGGAGGAGGAGGAGGAAGAGGAGGAGGAGGAGGAGGAGGAGCTATAAAACAGGAGGTGTTGAGCTACACGGCTCAGACAAGGAGGCGGCAGAGGAACTGAAGCGGGAGCAGAACCGGACCAGAACCAGAGATCAGCTTTGGGGTGAGGTCTCACTTCAGTCCGTCTGGACAAACGAGAGGTTTGACTTCATGCTGCTCTTTGCTGCTCGTCTCCTGCAGATCCATAAACGCGTCACGGCAATGGAGCACATGCGAACTGTTGTCTTTGTGTCCGTGTGTCTGTCCGTGATGACATCGCTATGCCAGGGTCAAAGGTCACTGGACCAGCAGCCTCTCTTTGGTATCACAACCAAAGAGCTGGTGAGTCATCTGTCTTTACAAGTGATCTATGTGTGCCTAGAGATCTGAAAAGGATCAATTATGATCAATCAGGCGAAGCGACCGAGCTTGGACTGATGGTGATCGATGTCCAGGCTGACATTTCATCCATCTACAAACTCAGCAGAATTTAATTTCGTTTATCTGGTGTTATGAATGCTAAAGTCACCTTACCGGCACTATGTCACGGGGTGTGTCTGTGTTTCTTCTTTTTTTCGTGTGTGTGTGTGTGTGTGTGTGTGTGTGTGTGTGTGTGTGTGTGTGTAGGCTGACTCTCTGCAGGACTTCCTGGATCAGGGGGTCCTGGCTCAGGAGGACAGCAGCATGGGTCACTCCCTGGAGAAGAAAGCCAGCGTGATTCCACGGGTGAGAGTGTGACGGATCCAGCAGCTCCACCTCCAGCCGCGTCCTCGCCCGTCTCATCTGTCTCATATCTGTCTCATCTGTCTCCCCTGTCTCCCCTGTCTCCTCTGTCTCCTCTGTCTCTCCTGTCTCCTCTGTCTCTCCTGGTCTCCCGTCTCCCCTGTCTCCCGTCTCCCCCGTCTCCCCTGTCTCCCCTGTCCCCTGTCTCCTGTCTCCCCTGTCTCCCCTGTCTCCCGTCTCCCCCGTCTCCCCTGTCCCCTGTCCCCTGTCCCCCGTCTCCCCTGTCTCCCAGTGTGCCGTCGGCGAGCGTGCGCCCTGAAGCACGGCCCTCGCATCGGCCGCCTGTGCGACTGCCTGAAAGGCGCGGCCTGCAACACCTTCTTCCTGCGCTGCTACTGAACGAGCACGCGCCGACGTGCACGGACACGCCAGCGCACGCTCAGCCACGCCCGCGTCTGCAGGCTTCCGCTCTCGGATTCCTCTTTGCTAATAAAGCGTCTTTAAAGGCCGTCTGGGCTGAGTCCTCACGCCTGAAGTCTCTGATTGGCCCAGGTGCTCAAGTGGGCGGGGCCTCCGGTGACGGAGCTGCTCCGTGTCACACACTTCTCTGTCACACCTGCAACACTGGGAAGACCAGAACCGACCAGGTCCAGAACCCCAGGAACCAGAACCAGAACCAGAACCAGGAACCAGGAACCAGGACCAGGACCAGGACCAGGACCAGAACCAGAACCAGAACCAGAACCAGAACCAGGAACCAGGACCAGGACCAGGACCAGAACCAGAACCAGAACCAGAACCAGGACCAGGAACCAGAACCAGAACCAGAACCAGGAGTTGGAGGAGGAGGAGCGATGACGAGCTGGCTCTTCCTCACCTGGACTTAAAACCTGCTGCTGCACCAGGAGGAGAGAAGGTTCCACCTGAGGGGACGGACAGCCAGCCAGCCAGCCAGCCAGCCAGCCAGCCAGCCAGCCAGTCAACCAGCCAGCCAGTCAACCAGTCAACCAGCCAGCCAGTCAACCAGTCAACCAGCCAGCCAGCCAGTCAACCAGCCAGTCAACCAGCACCCTGATCTGACCAGTGGAGGCTGATCTCCCTTCAGGCTTCATCACAGCTGCAACACGACTGCAACCAGCAAACCACTGATGGTGTGTGTGTGTGTGTGTGTGTGTGTGTGTGTGTGTGTGTGTGTGTGTGTGTGTGTGTGTGGGGGGCAAACAAATTCACAAAACCTTTCATTTGTTCAGACAGAAGATCACAGACACCCTGACATTTAGCTCAAAGCAGACAGATAAGACAGGTTCATTACAACACACACACACACACACACACACACACACACACACACACACACACACACACACACACACACACACACACGTTTGACATTTGAAATAACATGAGCTGAGTTCAACAGCACCAGACGAGTGAAGATGAAAACGTTTCCTGACCTGATGGGTTTCTCGCTCAGAAGCTCCTCCTCCTCCTGCTCTTCATCCTCCCCCTCCTCTTCCTCCTCCTCCTCCTCCTCCCCCTCTGGGGCCTTTTTCAGGAAGCGCTTGGCCTGGAAGCTCCACCCACGGACGCTGCAGCTGTAGGGTTTCCCTCGTGCGTGGACCAGGACGTGTCTCTTCAGGTCCACGTCCTGCATGAATCCCTTCCCGCCAGCTGGCACCGGAAGCGCTGCTCTTTGTTGCGGAAGCGGACGTGCGTGTTGAGCGCGAGCGTCTGCGTGAAGCCCCTCCCCCCGACGCTGCAGCTGTAGGGTTTCCTTCCGGTGTGGACCAGGATGTGTCTCTGGCACCGGAAGCGCTGCTCTTTGTTGCGGAAGCGGACGTGCGTGTTGAGCGCGAGATTCTGCGTGAAGCCCCTCCCCCCGACGCTGCAGGTGAAGGCTTCTCGCCGCTGTCAATCATCAGGTGACAACTAAACAATAAAGAAAATCAAACAAGACCCACCGGCACACCGCGACTCGTCGGGGGAGCTTTGAATAGCCTCGCTTTGACCACCTGGCTACTTCAGGCGACCTCCTCCAGCTCGTGTTCCCACGGACACTCTTTAAATCCCCCTTAACGCCTACATGCTAAACCCGCGGGCGCTTTCAAAGGAAAGCTAGCTTAAAAGCACATGAGCGACGCTCGCGGTCATGCGGTCTGTGGCCGCTGGGCGGCGCTAAAGGCCGCTCCTGATTCTGTTGGCAGCTTCTCCACAGGTTGGAAACACACCACAACACACACTTGCACACGTGTATTCGGTTTTTGGCCTTTGACCCTTCCGTTACGTCGTCACAGCTCAGATCCCTGTTTTCAGGGCCGCGGGGGAAACGAGGCGTTCTCAGCTGACGGATGGCCTCCAGGCTGCAGGACGTGGAATGTCCTCCATCACCCAGCTTCTGGGAGCAGGGTGGAGTCCCTCGAGCCCTCCTAGTCCCAACGACTAGGCCCCCCTCTTCTTCCTCACGCCTTCGTCTCCTGATGAAAACAGGAGAGACGCGTGTGTGTGTGTTGCACCTGCTGGGAGCAGATTACCGAGGAGATCTGACCTCCTTCGTCTTCCTGAGCTCCGTCTCCACGACGCTGTGGAATTCCCTCTCGGCTCTGGCGATCAGCTGGTCGGGGCCGTCCTGGCCCTCGTCCTGCCCCGGCTCCTCCTCCCGGCTCTGCTGGGAGCGGCTCCTCTCCTTCAGTCGGATCTCTCTCTGTCTGGCCTCCAGGATCTTCTCCCGCTTCGTCTCCCGCTCAAACATCTGGACAAGAACCAGCTGTGGTCATCCCTCCCGCCTCCCGTGGCAGCTCCGGCGGCTGGAAGCCGGCGCGGTTCTCACGGCCGACACCAGGCTCTTCTCGTTCTTCTGCAGGGTGGACAGTCCGGGGCTGATGTCCAGCAGCGTGGCCGCCCCCTGCTGAGAGCCACAGGCCACCAGGCGGCCGCCGTCCTGAACCCGCAGGCTGAGCAGGGCCTCGTCGCACACCTGAACAGGGGACAGACAGGTGAGGACACCCCGCGTGGAGAACCCGGAAGGGGAACGTGTCGGACCTTTAGGCTGAGCGTGGGATCGTTCTGCTTGAAGAGGACGTCCCAGACATCCAGGACGCCGTCCGTCCTCACGCTGAAGAAGACGGCCGGTCTGACGGGACTCCAGCAGGCGTCCATCAGCTGTGAGGTCTGGTACCTGGACCGCCACGGGGCCGGTTAGAGCTGCAGAACCGGGAGCTCTCAGCTTCTTTGGAACGGGGCCGTCTGGAACCTACCTGGTCGACATGATGGAGGACTCCCGGATGTCCTCAGACCAGATGCGGGTCACCCAGTCCCCCACGGTCAGGAAGTTCTTGGGGAAGAAGGGGTTCCTCTGCAGAGCGTAGACCGCTCCGTGGTGGCCCTCAAACGTGCAGACGATCTTCTCCGCCTGCGCCTTTGCCTTGCGGTTTCCAGAGAGGACCAGGCCCTGCTCGGTCCCCACCATGAACTTGGTTGGCTGCAGACACAGGGTCCAGGTCAGAGCCCCCAGGAGCCAGGTCCCAGACACAGCGGCTCCACTCACCATGGTGGGCTCAAACTCCAGGGAGACGGCCCCTAGGGCCCGGTCCTGGTTCTCCTTCCTGCTCAGGTCCAGAACCAGACGCTCCGTCGGCTCACTCAGCCTGCGGACGTCCCACCAGAGAACCTTTAGGAGGACCGGAGACAGACGTGGTTACAGCTCCTCCCGGTGCCCGTGGGCCAGGATCCCCTCCACCTCTCATCCCTGGCCGCCAGTCAGCTGACCCGCTGTTCTCCGCCACGGTCACCTGTCCGTCGCTGGAGGCGGAGAAGGCGTCTGTTCCCGCCTTCGACTGGAGCCAGATGATCTTGTAGACCGGCTCCCTGTGACCCTGTTCCAGCGCAGAGGTCTCCACCGGCTGGGCCCCCCTGCGGGTGTCCCAGTACGCTGAAACAAGCACACCCGCGGGTGAAACAGGAGGAGCGACGGCGACGGCGCCGGCGGCCCGGAGGAGACCCCACCTATCTGTCCGTTGTAGCAGCCTCCCAGCAGCGTGTGCGAGTCCTTGGGGTTGTAGTCCAGGCAGACCAGCGCCGAGGCCGGTTTCAGGGTTCCCTCGGGCCTGTTGGGAGTCTCTGCGGGGGAACCGGGGGTGAGCGGCCGCCAGCCGGGGGGCCACGCATTCACTCACCTATGTCCCAGATGTAGGAGTCCAGGCAGGCGAGTCCGGAAGCCTTCTGGAACTCCAGGCAGCAGTAGGCGGCGGCCAGCCTCCGCCGGTCATCGGGGTGCCAGGACAGGCAGGTGAGGCTGCGTCTGCCCTCGTTGGGGTCTCTGCGGACGCAGCGGCGCCTCCGTCAGCAGCAGCAGCGCTCAGCTGTGGCGGCCGCAGCCGCCTACCTGAACTCCTTGATGGTCTTTGCAGACGGCGGCTCCTGGGTGGCGTCTGCCGGCTCCTCGTCCTCAAAGTAGTCCTGGTAGATGTCGACGGTGTTGTTCTGGCGGGCGTAGCGCTCCAGCGGCTGGGCGGAGAGCACACGGTGAGGCCCGAGCTCTGAGGAGACCTGAGGCTGCAGCTCTGAGCCGGCGGACGCACGCCGTACAGCTGGAGGACGCTGCTGGTGTAGCCCTCGTCCTTCTCCACCTTCTTCCTGAAGCGGGTGGTCTGCTCCAGGTCCTGGGGGTTGATGTCTCTGGGCCAGCCTCCCTCCAGGTGGTTGACCCCAGCGCCCACACACTCGAAGCACGCTGTGTTCACCTGCAGGAACACACACCGCGTGGCTCCTCAGTGGGTGCGAGCAGGCTCATCGCCACAGCAGCGCCGCGGCCTGGTTGGCGTGAAGGTCACCTTTAGGCTGTGTTTGCTAACGTTTGTAAACGGGTCTGCGGCTATTCACATCTACATCGGGTGTGTGTGTGTGTGTGTGTGTGTGTGTGTGTGTGTGTGTGTGTGTGTGAACACAGAAAAAGAACAGGGAGAAAAAGATCATTGTGGGAGAGAAGGACTGGACCCAGTTTCCTGTGTGAAAGTGTGTGACAGCGGGATGAAAGTGAATGAAGGTGAGAAGCCCTTTAAAACTCACATGGTGCTCCGACACGTGGCAGCCGACCTGCAGGGCCCGCTCCCGGGGCCGCTGCTCGGCCGGACGCAGCCGCGGGCTCGGCTCTGGGAGGACGTCCAGCAGCAGCTCCGCCTGGCGGTCTGAGAACAGACACTGACGCCCGAAGTCCCCGCGACGCTTGGAGTGGACGTGGAAAAGCTCCATCCTGACGGGCGGCAGAGGGGACAACCCGCTCAGGGTTAGGGTTAGAGCAACAGGTAAAGACAGGGGAAAGGGCTTTTAAAGGGCTCCGAAAGGAAACCTCTGACCTGAAACCAGCTTAAAAACGGTCTGCAAATGGTGACCGAGAAGACTCGGTATCTTAGCAACGACGATACACAGCGCGGCTTTTTCCCCCCTTTGAACCAACTTTATTGTACGTTCAAACACTGACAGACACGCTGACCGAAAAAGCTTGTGTGGAGGGTTAGGGTTAGGGTTAAGAAAGCACAGAAAGAAGTGTGGCCAAGTAATATTTGTCAACTAATGTGAACAAGTCAAATTAAGACAAGCAACAAGCTGCAAAATAAGTGGAAATATGGTTCAGGTACAAAATAAAATAGAAAGTTAAAAAAAAACCCCTTCTGAATAAATTAAACGAACAGAAATGGAAATGTAAATAAAGTATGATACTACGTTAAAAACTATATTTCTGAGGAGAGACACGCGGCGGCGCGGGTCCGTGACGTCGCGTGACGTCATCTCCCGGCGACGGGCGAGCGCGGCTCCCGAAGGCAGCGTTGTTTACCTCCTGCTCTTTGTCCGGCCGAACTTCACTCATCATGTCCAGAAGCAGGTCCAAACCGCTGGCTGGCCGGAGCCTCCGCTCGGTGGTCGACGAGCAGCTGGCGGCGGCCGCCGACGAGATCTTCCGGCTGCTGCAGCGGGCCGAGGCGGACCCGGAGCGGCTGAAGGCTCTGGCCACGCAGCGGCTGGCCGCGGCCGTCGCCGTCATCTTCTCCGTTTTCCAGAAGTTAAAGGGCGAACGAGCGGCCGAGGAGCCCGGTGAGAGCGGGGCCGGGGCGGGTGTGTGTGTGTGTGTGTGTGTGTGTGTGTGTGTGTGTGTGTGTGTGTGTGTGAGCCGTGTGTTCTTGTTCCACACCAGACTTCCCTTTTCGCGATCTCAGCAGTCCAGTGGTGCGTTTTGGGGACCACTTCCGCCCGTCTCACCCCGCTGAAGCCACACTGTGGACCCAACTGCGTTTCTTTCTCGTCTGCAGAATTGTGCCTGTCTGTTGGACTTAGCCGGCCGTCCGAGCAACCATACCAGAAGGAGCCTGGCTCCGTGGAGGAGCAGGGCCCAGAACCCGCGCCTGGCCCATCGGCAGCACCAGAGTCAGGCGGCAGCGCGGCCCCTCTGCCCGACCCGGCCACGGAAGAGGCGGAGGAGAGGCGTGGAGGAGCCACGGCGCACTCCTGCCAGGTGTGTGGGAAAACGTTTGAGAGGAAGGGGTTTTTACTGAAGCACGTGGAGAAGCACCTGAAGGAGGCGGGGCGCGGCTGCGGTCTGTGTGGCCAGCGCCTGGACTCCGCAGAGGCCTTCAAACGGCACCTGCAGACACATCGGGACAGCAGCAGGACCTGCCGTGTCTGCGGCAAGAAGTTCCCCTCGATCAGGGCCCAGGAGACCCACCTGAGGCTCCACACCGGAGAGAAGCCCTTCAGCTGCCACATCTGCAGCAAAGTCTTCACCCAGAAGGGCAACATGGTGACCCACATGAGGGTCCACGCAGCGGGCCAACCGCTCCAGTGCAAGCCTGCCAAAAGGAGCTGGGCTCGCCGGGCTCTCTGGAGCGCCACATGAAGGTCCACCACGCAGACGCGGCGGTCGGCTTGGGCCAGAGGCGGCAGAGCCAGGAGGCCAAGGAGCGCGGCGACGCCAGTCTCAGCCCGTCCCACCGCTGCAGGGTCTGCGGAAGCGCCTTCCATAACAGAGGGAACTTTGTGCGGCACGCAGAGACCCACAGCGAGGACCCCGAGTGTCGCTGTGGCGTGTGTGGAGAGCGGTCCCAATCCTCCGAGGGCCTGCGGCTCCACATCCAGACGCACCGGGAAAGCAGCCGCATCTGCGACATCTGCGGCGTCGCCTTCAGGGACATGGAGATCCACATGAGGACGCACACGGGCCAGAAACCCTTCAGGTGCAAAGACTGCGGGAAGGACTTCCCCAGGAAAGGCTCCCTGGAGAGGCACGTGAAGCTGCACGCGGGCGAGAGGCCGTTCATCTGCGAGTTCTGTGGGAAGACCTTCGTGGAAAACACCGTCCTGAAGAGGCACATCAAGAGCCACCAGGGGGGGAAGCCCAGGATCTACTCGTGTGACGTCTGTGGCAAGAAGTTCACCATGAGCCAGCATCTGGACGTGCACAAGAGGATCCACACGGGGGAGAAGCCGTACACCTGCAGGGTCTGTGGCAAGAACTTCAGGCAGATCGGAAACCTGGACTCCCACATGAGGATCCACACGGGCGAGAAGCCTTCATCTGCAGCCTCTGCGGGAAGAGGTTTCGCCAGAAGATCTCGCTGGAGACGCACGAGAGGTTCCACAAGAAGGAGAAAGCGCACAGCTGCCAGCTCTGCACCAAAGGCTTCGTCCAGAAGATCGACCTGAAGAGGCACATGCTGACGCACACTGGCGAGAAACCCTACCGCTGCCAGCTCTGCGGGAAGAGCTACCAGGAGAAGCGCTCGCTGGACTCGCACATGAAGGTCCACCGCGGAGAGCAGGCTGGCAGGGAGGCGGCGGCCACCCAGAAACAGAAGGAGCAGCCAGGAGTGCAGCTCCTGCAGCTCTGAGTGGACCAGCCGGGCTCCTCCCCACGGGGCGGCAGGACGGACAGGAGTGGCCTCCAGGGCTGGGGGATTCTGGGTGAGTTCTGGGCAACCACAGGAGCTCTGCACGTTCGTGGGTGGCCGTTGAACGTCCTTCCTGTTGGCTCCCTCACCACCTGTCAGCTCGGGGTCAAAGGTGACTAGAGGCACCTGCTGCTGCTCTTCCGTGGAACACTGCTCCCTTTTCCTCCTGTGTGGAGCGTGTTGACTTGGATGGAACGGAGCACACTCCTACACGTTAACACCAAAAATCTTCTTGTTGTCTTCACACGCCGTGATACTTTTATATTTATCGTAATGAAAAGGTTCTTGTACGTTTCCGATAAGTTTTGTTTTGAGTTGCAGTTGTTGAAAGATGGACGACTGAAAGCAGAAGAGAACAGAACCGTTTACTAACGGCAGCAGCAGCACTAGTTCCAGGAGCAGAAGACGAGCTTGTCCACCGGCGAGCGTCCAGACTCCTCTCACCCTCTGGGGTCTGTGGTGACCCTCGTGGCACGTTTATAGCAGAATTTTTGCTTTTGTGAAATTTAGCCCAGCTTGAAAACTTCAGTGCAGTTCTCACGTCCACAGTTCCTTCTTGTTCCCACGGGTGAGAGTGTTTTATTGGACCTAAAATGCGTCAGTGAAAGAATAAAGACTTTATTTATTTGACCTACACTTGACTCGTCCTCGGTGACCTTTTTCGTGTTTTCCGCCCGTTTTCACCCGCGGGGCGTCCTCCCGTCCGCCAGGGGGAGCCGCTCCGCCGGCCAAAGAAGGCGGAGCTGTGGTCCGCGGTGGCCGAGGGGGGCTCCCGGAGCCGGCGTGGGCTCCGCGCTCTGGAGAAGGCGGCTTCGGAGCTGCCGAACCATGGAGTCCTGCGACACCTGCGGGAAGAGCCTGGCCTCGGCGCATGCACGCGGGGGAAAAGCCCTTCCTGTGCCGCGCGTGTGGCAAAGCCTTCAGGCAGGTGGGGGGGCCGAGGGCCCACACGCTGCCCCACACGGGCGAGAAGCCGTTCGGCTGCAGCCTCTGCAGCAAGAGCTTCGGCACCAAGGGCTACCTGCAGACGCACCTGCGCTTCCACCGCAGGGAGCGCGCCTTGGGCTGCAGCCTGTGCTGGAAGGCCTTCGCCACCAGGAACGGCCTGAAGAAGCACCCGCTGACGCCCAGCTCACGCTAGCCCCACAGCTGCCGCCTGAACCCCGGCCCCGGCCCCGGCCCCGGCCCCGGCCCCGGACCTCGTCCAGCCGTAGGGGGTGGAAACGCGAGGTTCAACGAGCGCTTGGACCCTCCAAGTGCTTTTCAAAGCATCTTATCGTTGAAACCGGCGCACGAGCGCCCAGCCCCGCCCCCTGCTGGCGGCGCCCGGTTACAACAGCTTTGTTCCCGTTAACGAGCCCAAATAAATGAAAAAAGGTGTGAAATCAGAAAATACTTGCGTGGTCTGTCACCGACAGAGATAACACGAAACAACTGCTCCGAACAATGACCTCAACCGGAAAGCCTTTTAAGAGGGGGAGTGGGCGCGTGCGCGGGCGCGTGCTGGCAGTTCCAGGAAGACCTCCGGTGTGGGAGTGTGGAACTTCCTCGACGGGTGTATCCTGTGAAAACAACACACCGACCTCAGTGTATTCATTAACCTCCTGAACACACGTGCACGCGCATACCTGGAAGTCGCGCGGCCTGGGTCGGTGCGCGTGGCCGTCGTGCGTGTTTCAGCTCCCCTCGTTGACCCGCAGAGGCCCGCACGGCGGCACGTGCGCCAGCAGGGGGCGCCGTTTCCCCGGTGATGACGTGCACGACCGAAGGTTCCGAAAGGTGTGAAACAGCTGGACGGTCGGCGCGTGACCGCCGCGGCCTTAGGCCCGCCCCCCTCTGGATGGAGGGATAATCTCCACCTCCGCGCGGAGAGGATCGCGGGAACGCGTCAAGGTAGCCGAATACTGGCTCAGGGCACGAGCGCACGCACCCTCGTGCACTTGGAGCTGCGCTTCCTTCTCTCGCGCAGGCACGTTGGCGGAACCCTGGAGCTCGTGTCCGGACGGAAAAGTCCAAACGTGTCAGCGCGAGACCGCTGATAACGGACCCGTGCGCGCGTGAGCCGCTGTTTCTGTGGAAACGGGCACGACCCGAGGAGCAGATCCGACCAGGTGAGTTGGCGTTTGAGGAAGTTCGGCGCGTCGGTTCTGGTCCGGAACGGCTGCTGTCCGGGTCCGGGGCTCGGCCAGCCCCGGACCCGGACCCCCACCGGCTCCTGGCGCCTCCGGTTGCGGTGTTTGGGTGCGGGCGGGCCGGTTGGGGGCACCCTGGAGGGGCACCGTGAGCTGGTCCCGTCCAGCTAACGTGTGTGTGTGGGAGTGTGTGTGTGTGTGTGTGAGTGTGTGTGTGTGTGTGTGAGTGTGTGTGTGTGTGTGTGTGTGTGGGGAGCCTCCACACAGAGGCTCTATCATCAATCAGGCTCAACAACTCACGGTGACCTCTGACCTCTGGGGTAACTCCATCAGCAGCAGCAGCACTTTGTCAGGGGTCGTGAGGCTCCGCCACAGAGCAACCATGATGATGATGATGATGATGATGATGATGATTTTCTTCGCGTGTTTGTGGAACTTCTTCATGTATCTGTTGTTGTTGTTTCGTAACACTTATGTAAGACTGAGTCCTGCAGGAGAACAATGACACACACACACACACACACACACACACACACACACACACACACCACACACGCCGTACTGGCCGGACCACAACCGTGGGCTGGCATGAAGCCCCTCTGGGGGGGCTGTGGTTGGGTGGGCGCTGGTTCCCAGTGCTCCCAGTGCTCTGACTGGTGTGTGCTCCCAGGTCCGAGGACTCCTCCCCACATGTCTCCCTGCTGGTTCCGCTCGCTGCTGCTCCTCCTCGGCCTCCGGGTCCCGCCGGGCCGCTCCTCCCGCTGCGCCGACAACGCCACCTCGGACCAGACGGTGGTGACCCTGGCCGCCATTCTGCCTCTGACCAACACCGACTACGCATGGGCGTGGCCTCGGGTGGCGCCGGCGCTCCTCCGGGCCGTGCGGCGGGTGAACTCCGACCCCTGGCTGCTGCCGGGCCTGCGGCTGCGGCTGATCCACGGCAGCTCGGAGAACCGCGGCGGCTTCTGCTCGGACTCCATAGCGCCGCTGGTGGCCGTGGACCTGAAGCAGTCCGACGACCCCTGGGCCTTCATCGGCCCCGGCTGCGACTACTCCTCCTCGCCGGTGGCTCGCTTCAGCACCCACTGGGACGTCCCCATGGTGACGGCCGGCGCCCGGGCCATGGGCTTCGACCAGTACGCGGCGGTCACCAACACGGGCCCCACCCACAAGAAGCTGGGCGAGCTGGGCCTGCGGGTGCAGGAGGCCTTCGGCTGGCGGCAGCACGCCATGCTGGTCTACAGCGACAACAAGGACGACAGCGACGACCGGCCCTGCTACTTCGCCGTGGAGGGGCTGTACCTGCTGCTGGGGGCGCGCAACATCTCCACCCGCGACTACAGCTTCAGCCTGGACGGCCTCAACCTGCGGGCGGTGGTGCAGGAGATCCGCCAGCACGGCCGAGGTCGGCCCAGCGCCAGTCCTGTGTGTGTGTGTGTGTGTGTGGGTGTGTGTGTGTGTGTGTGTGGGTGTGTGTGTGTGTGTGTGGGTGTGTGTCCTCACACCCCTCCTGTGTCCTGCCTCTGCAGTGGTCTACATCTGCTGCCCCTGGGACATCTTCAGGAGCCTGATGGTCCAGTTCTGGGAGGAGGGCGTGGCGCTGGAGGACTACGTTTTCTTCTTCATTGACCTCTTTGCTGAGGGTCTGGGCCAGCGGGGCCCCGTCAGGCCCTGGTTCCGAGGAGACCGCCACGACCACGCCGCCCGCCACGCCTTCAGGGTGAGCCTCACTGCTTCGCTAGCATGCTAGCCTCTGAGCAGCTCTGAACACACACACGTGATCAGTGATGGACTCTCCCTCCTCTCTCCCCCTCTCTCTCTCTCTCTCTCTCCCTCCCCCTCTCTCTCCCTCTCTCTCTCTCTCCCTCTCTG
>CAAE01007240.1:9498-39193 GCA_000180735.1 Tetraodon nigroviridis | reverse complement strand
TTTAAACGAGCTTCCTGCGACGAACCTCACCCATCATTCTTCTTTTTAAACCCTTCATTCTTCTGTTTTCTTTACACTCACCATTCTTCTTTTTTTCCACCTATCTTTTTTTTTCTAATAACGTCAAAGTCGAATAACTTTTATGAGTTTCATAAAGTAGCAGATTTCCCTGAAATGTTAAAATATATGCATAGAATAGAATAGAACTTTATTCATCCCACAACGGGGAAAATTCACTGTCCCAGCAACATGAACATTGGAAGAAAAAAAATTGAAATATAAAAGATAAAGACAAGATAAAATACAGAAAATATTTTGGCTGTATCTTACACTATATACACAGAAAAATAAATAGTGTATGTACAGGTGCTTTTTACATGATTTGTGGATTTAACAGCATTTCCCCTCCTGGGAAATTATTTGCGAATTTTCCAGAAAACTTCAGGCTCGTTAATTCTAAAAGTGAGCAGCTGTAACAACCTGTGTAAAGACTTGCTCATCGAACCTGTCGTGTACTTTTTTCCCCTGATTCTCGAGAACGTGAATGAAATTGTTCACGCCATGAAAGCCCACAAGGAAGAACGTCAACTCATCATTTGAACTTCCTGTTGACCCGGAAGTTTATCATCCGACAACAACAACAGGGCTATTAGCTTGTTGCTACAGTGGGAGATTTCGTCTTTAAAATGGTGAGAGGCCAATAAAGTGCCATCGCATGAGCGTGTGGAAATTAGGACCGTTATATTTGGTATTACTTTGCCTTATAAGACTTTTTTTTAATGCCACCGGTTTACTTTATTTGTGCGGTCCGGGCGTTGTCTTTTAGCAGCTAGCTATCTAGCCCTGGTCGGGGTGTTATTGTTGTAAATATTGTGGATTTTTTTTCTAACGGTAATGACACTACTACTGGATATAGCTGTAACTAATGTTTGGCGGACGAAGCTGTAAATTGTCCTAATTTTCAGGCTGAAGTTGAAGAAACTCTGAAGCGGATCCAGAGCCAGAAGGGCGTCCAGGGGATCATCGTTGCTAACGCTGAAGGTTTTCAGGCACTTTTTCCTCTCGTTTACCAGCATTTGTGTCTTTTAGAGCACTGTTTTAAAAACATCAATTATTAACCAAAACTATGGAGAACCTTTGTGTACTGACAGTAAATCCGAGGTGAAATCCCAGCGGTGGAGCCAGGAGCAGGTCCAGAGGCTGGTGGCAGCCTCGGGAAAACCTGCTCCTGGAGCCGAACCTCAGCAGCCTCCGTCCTCGTCTCTACTGTCTCCTCTTTGGCCTCTGTGACTTTAGGAGGTAAAGTTTAGTTTTTTCCCTCAGGAATTCCCATCAAGACAACTCTGGACAGCACCAGCACCGTCCAGTACGCTGGACTCATTCACCAGCTGCTGATGAAGGCCAGAACCACCATCCGGGACATCGACCCCCAGAACGACCTGACCTTCCTGCGGGTGCGCTCCAAGAAGAATGAAATCATGATTGCTCCAGGTAAGACGTCAGGACTTCTCTTCAGACTCTTCTGAACGTCCTTGCTTAGGGCTGTTCTGCTGGACCTTCACACACACCCAGCAGCTGGTCCTGCTTCGGAGGAGCACCAGCTGAGGTGGTCCGGATCAGCGATTCCAGCTGAAGGAGCCTCCTGAGAAGAAACCAGCTAGTCTGTCTGAAAGAAGCTAGCCAGCCAGCTAGCTGCTGCCGGTGCTGTCTGAGAGCGCTTCCAGCCAGCCAGCCAGCCAGCCAGCCAGCCAGCCAGCCAGCCAGCCTCTGTCAGACAGAAGCAGAAAGTCATCCTCTTTTCTTTCCCTGCAGATAAAGACTACTTCTTGATCGTCATCCAGAACCCAGGACACTAGAGGAGGATCCTCAAGGCTTCTTCATGGAGGAGTCGGGACCTACCTCTTAACCTTTAACCTTTAACCCCTAACCCCAACCCTGATGGAATCAAACCTGATGTGACGTTAGCGTTCCACGTGGGTCAGACCTGAACACTTATTTAAACCCTGAATGTTTCTTTTCCAACTGTTTTTCTCTGTAAGTTTGAATATTATTCTGAATTATCCAGACGCCTGTCTGCAGTTACCATGGTGACTCCATACGAAGGTCATTTCTTACTGAATAAAACCCTGTGAATGGTTTTGTTGTGTTCTGGACGGGTTCTTTCCTTCTCTCCCCGGCGAGTGAAACTGTGGTTTGAGGCTGTTTCAAGGTTTTCAGGTGTGGAGCTCAAACTCAGACGGGTGGAGGAACACCAGCTCCTCCATCTCCTCTGAGCCAGGAGACAAACCTGCTCCGACGTGTTACGTCAGAACAGGATGGCGTCGTTTCATGGCAACGTCTCGAGGGGGACAGTCACGTGATCGCACCGACAGGAAGTGACGGACGTGCCCGTTAAAGACCTGATGACGTCAGCGGGTTGTTGTTGACACCGGGCATAAAAGAGTCAGACGTTCGGGTTTCACGACCGCGTTATAACCGTATCATTGGACACCCGCTGAGTTATAACAGCGTTATTACGCCACTGAAGATGCCGTCAGACAGACCTTTCAAACAACGGAGGACGTTTGGTAAGAAGCGCTGAGGCTGGAGACGCTCGCCCGCTAGCTTAGCCCGTTAGCCGCCTAGCACACAGTTTGTTGACCCGAAACTGCCCCGAGTTTAACAGGTTTAGGTGTTTACCAGCTGTTTAAAACTCGGCAGAAAAGAGCACCAACGCAGAACTAAACCGTGTCCCGACAAACTTTATTTTTTATGTTTTATTTTTTGATGCAACGACAACAGACGCTGAAGGGGAATAAAGGTTAAATTCCAGCTAATCTGTAGCTTAAGTGCTACATTCTGATGTTTACAATCCACCAGAGTGATGTTATAAAGCCATCTAAGTGGTGTTTTAAAGCCACCCGAGTGGCTAAGGCGTTTAGCTAGCTGAAGCTAGGCCCGGCTCGGGTCAGCGAGCGGTGAACTAGCTGGACGGAACCGAGGATGCTGACTCATTGGCCCCTCACACCTGCTCACACATTTGGGGTATTTTGATGCTAATCGGCTGGCAGAAGCTAACGATGAGGTGATGTCCTCAGACATTAACCGGCTATTATCTCATTAGCTGATCTGCTGGTAGACTAGTGTCCACCAGATCCTCCAACGGTGCCTGCAGGTTACTGACACCTGTAAGCCCCGCCCCCCACGCACGATTAAACAGGATATTAGCTTCATGAAAGCAACGTAGAGATGGTTTCTGAGTTAAATTTAAGATTTACCTTGAATGCATCAGGACACAGAAGTTCTCACTCACGAGAGGACGGAGAAGGTCCAGGTCGACCTGATTGATCACCTGGGTTGGTCATGTGACCTCCGAGAAGGCACCCTAAAGACAGGGGGCGCTCCGGAGCCGGTTGTGTCGGATCTGAGGTCATTCTGCTCGGCTTGTTCTGGGTTCGGTGTGTTCGCCTGAACTTCACTTCTTGTTCTCCACAGCTGATCGCTGCAAAGAGGTCCAGCAGATCCGGGAACAGCACCCCAACAAGATCCCTGTAAGTTCCACCGCACACACACACACACACACACGCGCAGAGCCCAGGTCCAGAGAGGAGCCCGCGGAGGAGCAGACCTGAGCCGCAGCGCTCCTCCCAGCTCCTCCTCCTCCCTGTCTGCAGGTCATCATTGAGCGCTACAGCGGCGAGAAGCAGCTGCCCCTCCTGGACAAGACCAAGTTCCTGGTTCCGGATCACGTGAACATGAGCGAGCTGGTCAAGATCATCAGGTAGACACAGCAGGAGGTTCTCACCTGCCCAGGTGTGCCTGACAGCCTCCTCCTGCCCCCCAGGCGCCGTCTGCAGCTCAACCCCACGCAGGCCTTCTTCCTGCTGGTCAACCACCACAGCATGGTGTCCGTGTCCACGTCCATCTCGGAGATCTATGAGCAGGAGCGGGACGAGGACGGCTTCCTCTACATGGTCTACGCCTCCCAGGAGACCTTCGGCTGCTGAGGAGGAGGAGGTGCTGGGAGGGGAGTCAGAAGATAAAGTGGTCACTGTGGTAACAAGCCCCGCCCCTCCGTGTGTGTTGGTCAGTGTGTTGGTCCACTAGCTGTGGCCTCTAGGGGGCGCTGCCCGGCTCACTTGGAAGCCCGTTTTAATTTGGACCTGAAGCTTCTTGGTGGTCCATGTTCAGAAGTTCCTCCTAATGACAAAAGTGATTTTTAACATTTCTGACTGACGTTTTAGTTTCCGATTGTTGCTGCAGTTTTGGGGATTTTCCTCCAGACACTAGTTTTCCTGTGACGACCAGGTTAGGAAAGTTACCTGTGCAATATCCGTCTCTTCACATCCAGAGGGTCACATGATCATATTTCCCCCACCTGCTGAAGCCATGATCATCCGAGGTTAGCATCCTGCCGTTAGCCACCTGCTACTACAGTAGCAGACAGCAGGGGGCGCCACTGCTCTCAGACGACGTTAGAGGCTCGTGCTAATTTTGTTTTGTGGACAGAAAAACGGCCCAAATCTGCACGCGCTAGCTCACCTGCTAGGTTAGCATCCTTCCATCCTGACAAACCAGCTTGTTTTGCACAGAAACGCTGATATTAAAGTTTGCCTGGTTTTTCTGTGAGGACGTTTTTGTATCTGTCTCACTGGTAGAGAAACTGCATGTTTTTATATTAACCTTTCCACGTTTCCTTTTTATTCTTTGATGTTTTACAAATCAACATCTGGAATCAATGATACTAATGACCCTAATCCAGCTGTGATGGTTTTTGTTGGCTTCATCACGTCGCAGTTTAAAAGTACAAAACTATTCAGAGCTGTTGCCAATAAAAGAGTTGCCTTTCTGCCGGTTCTTCTTCTCTGTTTGCAGCCAGACGCGCGGCTCTCACCTCCACACAGAAGCAGCCGCTAAAAAGACCATTCCTTTATTCACAGAGCAGGAGCCACTGCCAGGAAACTCAGATCCTTGCCGGGACATTTTCTGGGAAGATTCCCCACAAATCACAGACACAGTCCGGCGTCCCGTCAGTCATGTGTCTCTGAAGGTCATCTGAGGTCGTCTGAAGGTCGCAAAGATGTTCAGGCCATTCACCAAAAGGCGAAGGAAAAATGGAGGATGGAGCTTGTTCAGGGGGCGAGGAGAACACGGGAGGGTTTTCTTGGTTTTGGAGCCGTGGTCAAACTGTGGTTGATCTGACCTTTGACCCCGACCGTCGGCAGGTGAACAACAGAAAAGCGCCAAACACGGTCCCACTGGCGGCGGCGGATGAGCAGCTTCAGACGGGATCAGCAGCAGGCCGGGCGTCACGCCATGCTAACAGGAAGCAGAAGGAGGAGGCGTTTACATTGCTACGGTGACCAGTGTGAACAGAAGGGTTAGGGTTAGGGGCGGCTGACCTGTCGATGAGCGAGTCCCTCATGCTGGTGGCGATGGCGGAGGGCTGCGCCGTGTCGCCCAGCCTGAACACACTCTCCATGACCGACAGCTCTGTGCTGGTGGTCTCCAGGCCGCAGAAGGCACACCAGTCGTTGACGACCATCCCCGCGGCGATCACCTCGCTTCCCCGGTTGACGGTGCCCGCCTGGACACCAGAGCGCCTCGTGATGAACAACATGCTAACAGAACCCACCGAGGCTAGCGGGGAGCGGGCTGATAGCGACCATCCACACGCTGCTGCTAGCAGCTTCATGCTAACAGAATCACCGCTGCTGCCAGTAACAGATGTTTACGTCTCCAGGACGACGCCAACGCGTTAGCGGAGGTTGCTAGCATCAGGTCCTGGACTGGCTGGTCTCTACGACCAGGACTCACCACCAGGGGGACCTGCAGGAGCGAGGACAGCTCGTCCTGGTCTTCGATGGACGTCTTGGGGTGGACGAGGCCTCCCTGGTTGCTGAAGGCGCAGTAGGAGCCGACCAGGACCTGCTCGGCCACCGTCTGGCGGAACACCTCCACCTTCAGGGTGTCGGCCAGGATCTCCTCCGTTTCCTGTTGGAGGGACACGCCCACATGCTTTTATGAGCAACCATGCTGCTGGAGCCTCAGGGTGTTGCCCTAGGAGGACAGGTCTGAGTCCCACCCGGTCCAGGTCGGGGTGGACCAGCGCCACGTAGTCGTTGCAGGCGATGACGTTTCCGAGGGCGGAGAGCCGCTCCTCCACCCTCTGGATGCGGACGCCGTCGGGCAGACAGTTCCTGATGTGCTGCAGCTCCTGGTCTGTCGTGTTGTTGGGCACCAACAGGCCGTGGCGGTTCCCTGCTCACATGACCAACACAGCCAATCAGTGAGGCGGCCGAGATCAGCCGTGTGTGTGTGTGTGTGTGTGTGTGTGTGTGTGTGTGTGTGTGTGTGGGGGGGGGGGGAACACCCACACACATCCTCCCGATGATGCGACAGCCAGCGATGGAGGCGTGGACCACTGGGATGGTCTCTGATAACTCTCCTTCAAACACGCTGCCGTCACACAAACACAGATGGTTTCAGCCACCCGACAGGACCGGACAGGACCGGACCGGACCGGCTGGTCCCACTGGTCCACATCTACTCTCCTCCCGCACCACAACCCTGGTGTCCTGCTTAACTGGCTGATTTTAGAACTCATGTTGATCACGTGTTCCCGTCAAACAGCAAGTGCTGGTCTCACACTGATGACGTCACTAACAGCGCCCATTTCCAGCCGGTCTTCCGGTCCTAATTCTCTCTTTTTAAGTTTTAAACTTGCACGTTTATGCTGCGCAGACACTACAGTCTGCCAGCCAGGCTGGTTGAGCCCGCAGGTCCCAACCGGGCGGGGCCAGCAGGTAAAGATCACCTGTAGAAGTTCTCCGAGCCGCCGATGGCCACCAGGCAGTAGGTGTTGGTCAGTTTGGCGAAGCAGCCGATCTCGTTGTTCTTCTCAAACGAGGCTCTGACGGCCATGATGACGGTGGACTCCTGATCAGAAACATCACGTCATCATCCGCTGTGATCGATGACCTTTCATCGACCTGCTTCAATACTTCCAATAAGTTAGCAACCCCGGCTAGCGGTCCTATAGCAGCTAGGCTAGCTATTTACCACAAGTTTGTTCCGTCATACACAGAAACGACGTCACACCACTACGCATCTGTCCACGCGCCGCTCTGGCGTTTTACGCAGCGCCGCGTGACTTAAGAAAACAAAAAGTCGGGAGAATGAAGTTTAAAAGTTACCTGAAAGCGTTTAGTGGCCGTTTAACTAGAGTGTTAGCTCCCTTCGGTCCCCACGTGTTCTTTTCCGCTTTGGGGAAAACGTGATGACGTCAGACGTAAACCTTCAACAGCCCGTTTTAAAGCGCCGGTCACCGCGGATGGTGTAGGGGGCAGGAGAGTCCAGCAGGGGGCGACAGAAAACCGGGAAAGATCACGTTTATGGCCCCAAGTTCTGATTCTATAGTTTGGAACTTTTTAAAGAATTGCTGCAGTTCTTGGGTTTGTTTTAAAGCAAATAAATCTAAAAAAGGTGTCTGCGCAGGGGCTTCTGGATGCGCCAGGAACAAAGAAAGAAACACGGGACGTGCTCAGAAAAGCTTCTTTTTTAATTTGTGTTTTCACCGGACAACGCATTCAACTCTCACACTTCTCATAAATGTTTATCTAATTTGTCAGGTCATCACTTTCAGCTGCCACCTGCTGTAGCCGGAGAGAAAACAGTAAAAACTGGTAACTTTGCTGGAGGTGAAGATGAAGTTTCAGCCACCGTCACCTATTGAGTTCTAAATTTAGAGAAGAAAAATGAGAATAAAACAAAATTAGCATGTGACAGCAACCAACCACACACGATTTGTAAACCCGAAACAGGTTTACCTGATGAAATTAAGACGTCTCCAAGTGGAGGGTTGAGGTCTGTGTTTGTTAACGCACGTTTTTGCTGCAGAACACCGATCCATCCCAAACTGTCCCTGCTCAGAAACCTGCCTAGCAACTGAACGCAGCACGGTTTCCCGCCTCTTCCCTGACGCCACCTGTGTGATCGGCGGCAGGAGCCAATCACATCGGCCGCTTTAGTTGACGTATTGTTTAGCTGACGCTTCCATTTGCTGGCCACGGTGATTACGTCATAGCTGCGAGTCGAGGCGGGGACCAATCCGGGCGAAGAGGAAAGTGACAAAGATCCCCCGAGAAGAAATAGACGCCTCGCTCGCAAGTGTTTCTGCTAGGTTCCATCACGTTTCCAAAGAAAGCAAACCTGTGACCAGACGCTCAGCTTCCTAACCGGAAGTTTTATTGTGTTCTGCAGAGAGAATGTATGTAGGGTTGCTAAACTGAGGCGGTTTACTGGTGTCATTTTAATCCAGATGTGAGATGTATAAGTCCAACATTTAAATGATTGGTTTCGCAGTCATGTGAATAACTGTGTTTAGAATAGAATAGAATATATGTTTATCCATCCCACAATGGGGAAAATTCACCGTTCCAGCAGCATAAACATTAGAGAACAATTTTGAAATAAGGAAGAGGAAAGAGGAAGATAAATAAAAATCTTACAAGCCATTATATACACATAATAAAAATAAATAGCATATGTACAGGTGCTTAACATGAATTTTGGAATATGAATATAATTATGGATGATGATGATGTACAGGTAGGTGCGTTGTGGACATGTGGGCGGTCCTGGTTGGAACCTGGGACGCTGCATTAACCAGTCCGATGGCTGTGGGGAGGAACCACCCGCGCTAGTGCTCCTTCCTGCCCCGAGGAGGCCTCAGGCTGGTGCTGAAGGAGCTCCCCAGGGCCTCCACAGGGTGGTGTAGGGGGTGGGAGGTGCTGCTCCTGATGGACGTCAGCCTGGCCAACGTCCTCCTGTCCTCCACCTCCTGGGTGGAGTCCAGTATTAGTAGTACTGGTCATCTTGTGCTAAACACAGGCTTACAGTTCTAGCGTGTCGATCTCGGTGGCTAGCTCAAGATACACCTTTCACTGGCTCATGTGCAGCCTATATTTGCGTTATTAACGTCAAAATAGAGGGGGAAAATAAGTTTTAATATCTGGCAACAGGAAGGTCGTTTGTAGCACAAAGTGATCCATCCTCTCGCACTGAAACGATCTGCGCCGCGCTGCCTCCGACCGTCCGGGCTGAAACCGCCCAGACTCGCCGGAAGGAGTCACCTGACCTGCGGCCGCAGACAGCGACGAGCTCCGCTGGAGACCAGCGTCGGTTCCGTGGATCCAACGAGCTTTGTCACCCACGCACAGGCGCTTGGAAGGTGCGTGGGCAGAGCCTGTGATGGGGAGGCCTCAGCCTGCGTGGCTGGAGTTCATCCTTTCATAGTTTCACCTCCATTTAACGGATCATCTCAGGTTGGACCTCCAACCCTAACCTCAGACTAATTCCACATATTCTGCACAGAGCTTCTGTGGCTCACCTGTGCTGCTCAGGTGCGTCCTGATGATGGGGGCCGAGGAGAGCCGCCAGGAGAAGAAGCAGGACACGCAGCGAGAAGATCAGCACCAGCAGAGCTCGGCGCCTGCTGCGTCCCCAGGTGAGGCCGAGCGCTGGGATTGGCCGGATTGGTCAGAGTCCTCACAGAGATCAGCTGGGATTTGTTTTCCAACCCACAGACGGAGCAGGAGAGCTGCCCCAGTGCCTGCTGGGAGACCGGAGCGTGGACGACATGCGCTTCATGATCACGTGCACAAACTGGTACTAAACTGGTCCCAGTGTGTTGGTTGAAGAACGCAGCAGTCTGGGCCTGACGATGCATTCAGGAACCCCTGAAGAACCTGGAAAAAGCTGCACCTGCAGGTGAACGAAGGAGGACCTGAGCGTAAACGAGGAAACATCTGGAACCTCTGGGTCCATCGTTACTGGAGCCACATGATCCAGAAACCAGCAATAAAACGATCAAACTGGGAAAGTTTCCACTTTTATCAACGTTGCCAACAGTGTCAAGACAAGATTCAAAAACGCAGAAACTGAATAAAGTTCACAAACATGCCTCTTAAAAATGGCACCACGCGCAAATGACCATTGTTTGATGTAAAGAAATTCAGTTAGAAAACCCTTTCAAGCTGGTTTAATTTACAGAAACATCGCGTTGCCTTCAAGGAAACGTGTTCAGGTCAGACGTTTTTAGATGGTTTTTGATTTAGTCACAAAAACATGGTCGTAGAATATTTACATCTAAAAATCCTTCTTTTAAAATCTTTAAAAAACAAACTCTTAAAACTGAAATCTGCCTCCTGAAGAAGAGGAAGCCCAGCAAAGTGGCAGTCACCAGACAGGCCTGAGGTGACCACCCGACCCACCTGACCCACCTAAACCACCGGACCACCCGACCCACCTGACCCACCTAAACCACCGGACCACCCGACCCACCTGACCCACCTAAACCACCGGACCACCCGACCCACCTGACCCACCCGTTGGTAACTGCGACCTGGATGCTTCGCTGTGATTCCTCGCGCCCAGGCACTCCATTCCCAGTGGGACGGACGAACGGACGGACGGGGGTCAGGAGGTCTGGGTTCGCTGGGACCCGAGCAGCAGAGGGGCGGGGCTTCCCAGTTGTGTGGACCTTCAGCAGGCTGAGGAGCTCCAGGCTGGGCGGAGTCAGAGGCCCGGAGGGTTCTGGTCCCAGGTTTAGGTCTGCGAGCAGCAGAGCCCAGGAACCAAGATGGTTCCCCCCAAACCTGCTCAGGTTTGCTGACTGTTTCTTTGCGAGCTGATGGTGGTTTTTAGGTCCAAGAAGAAATCAGTTCAGTCCAGTCTGCTGATCAAAGCAGGTTTTGGTCACATGACATCAGAGCTCTGAGAGGTGGGTGTGTCACATGACAGGCACAAGTCTCCTACGCTCCTACAACTAGTCTGACCCGTCATCACAGTCTAACAGAACTAGCATCCACTGCTCGTTCTTTAGCAAGGACGAGCTGGCCAGCCGGCCGCCGCCGCCGCTGCGTGTGGATGAGGTCATACCCACTCCTGGACGGGGTATTTGTGCTGCGTGGGCGGGTCTGCGGCGCCCCCTTGTGTTTGAACTGGAAGATGGTGTAAACCAGCACCAGGATGCAGAGCGCCAGGATGCAGGGAATCACCACAGCGACGGCGTTGACCGTTGGCGGGACATCGCTGATGGTGACCGTGATGTCCAGGTCGTCCAGGGGCAGCTGGCGGTCACCACGTTACCCTTGCTCCGGAGCGCTCCAGTTCAGACTGGTCACAGCCCATCCAGTCACGCAGGATGGACTTGGGGTAGCCGGGCTCCACCGTTAGCTTCTGGTTGTCAAACTTCCAGTACTCCGTCCCCCGGTAGAAGTAGGTGTAATCTGGGGGGACAAAGAGGCGTCAGTCTCGTCCGTGTCCTCCAGGAAATCAAATCCTAATTCTTAATCCAGAAGATTTAAAGAGACGTTACAACTTCACCGCGGTGAAAGGCTAACCTGCCTACAGGACACAGCTAACAGAACAACTGCGGCTAATCTCACCTTTAAAACAGAGCTAAGCACTAGCAAACGCTCCGGCTACTGTTGATGCTAACGTTCGTAACGCCACTCACATCCCTCCCTGCTGGTGAAGGCCCCCTGCGGCGCGTCCGGGACCCCCTTCCACACAGCCATGGGTTTGGGGTATCCGGGCTCCGTGGCCCGCCTCTCCTCGCTGTAGCGCCAGTACTGGTCGCCTTTGAAGAAGTAGGTCTTCCCCAGCGGCTCCCAGCGCAGGGCCGCGTCGATGCCCTCCTTGGGGAGGCTGCTGCCCATCTCCACCAGGCTGTGAGGGGAACCAGCTCCGCCTCCACCTCCCTGAACACCCAGTAGCGGTCACCTGGAGGCCCAGAGGAACCAGGTGAAAACGTGTCCGCGTGGTCCCACCAACATTGGCTTTTACCTCTGAAAAAGACCAGTTTGCCATCGGGTCTCTGGTAGGCGGCATCGATCCGAGCGGGCAGACCCTTCCAGAAGTGGTGGATCTGCATGGGGTAGCCCTCCTGGACCCTGCTGTTCCTCAGGCGCCAGAACCAGCGGTCCTGCACACCAGCAGAGCAGAAAGGGTTGGTTCTGGAGCCGCTGCTCCACCAGGCTGGAACGAGGGCGGAGCCTGAGGGGCGGCTCACCTTGAAAACAAACATCTCACGCTGGAAGAACGCCACCGTGTTGAAGTTGCCGTCACAGATGTTTGGTTTCCCGTTTCCTGGCAGCGCCGGTCGGTCGCCGGGTGGGCGTGGCGGGCGGGGGCGGCGCTCGTGCTTGCGTTCGGAGGTGGTGGGTAGGGTGGGTAACGGCCTGGTGGGCTCCATCATGGCTGTGGGGACCCCTGAGGACAGACGGACAGGACCCTCAGGACCAAGAAGTCAAAGAGCCTGAGGAGGCGGAGCGTGAGTCAGGTCAAGACCAGTATGTTGGGCTGTTAGCTCAGTTAGCAGAGAAGCTAAAGGACCGATCGAACAGACACGAGAAGATCACAGAGGCCAAGTGGTTCCAAACCTTCCTGATCTGAAAGGGGTGTTTCCAAGACACGGTAGCAGAAAGGGCTGTGGCCCACATGCGGTAGCACGAAGGGGTGTGGCCAACATGCGGTAGCACGAAGGGGTGTGGCCAACATGCGGTAGCACGAAGGGGTGTGGCCAACACACCGTAGATCCTTTGGATGCCCTGCAGGTCGTCCAGCGGCAGCTTGTAAGGGGTGTGTGTCCATGTCCTGGTAGAACGGCGCCATGATGGCGCTGGGGATCATTGGAGTGCTCCAGGCCCAGCGCGTGACCCAGCTCGTGGACCGCCACCAGGAACAAGTCGTTCCCTGGCCAAGGGAGGAGAATGACAAGGTTCAGCTTCACCCTCCACTGGCTCAGGTCCAAAGATCAAAAGCATCAAAGCTGCCCTGAGGCTCGTCTGAGACGCGGGATCAAAGCAACAGTGGTCCAGCAGTTCTGGACCTTCAATTGTCACCAGCAGCAGCAGGGGTCACGCAGGGTCACCCAGGCGCCACCTGCTGGCCTGACCAGCGCTCCGGTCTCACCGTCGTGGTTGCGTTGCCGAGCGTCCACGGTTCGTCCGAGTCAAAGTGTGTGTCTCCGCCGATGCCAGCACCGGGGAAGTAGGCGTGGGCCAGGAACCCGCCCTCTCCGTCGAACGGAGAGCTGTCGCCATGGAAACCAGAGGCGAAGAAGATCATGATGTCGCCTCCTGGCCCTTGTTCTTGACCTCCGAGTACGCCACCTCCTGGGGGGGACAGGAGACGCGGTTGCTGCGGCGCAGACGGGCGGAGGAGGCGGGACCAACAGAACCGACCTGGAAGGAGAGCGGCGTGACGCTCTGCCACACGCCGAAGGCTCGCCGCAGTGCCCGCCGGGTGTCCTGCTCGCCCACCTTAGGGGTGAAGTTGGAGATGCTGGAGGAAGGACAGAGGAAGAGGAGTGCCTTCAGGAGGAGACAGGAGAGGAGGCGTGAGCGAAGCCCCGCCCCTGGCGCACCTGTAGGTGATCCTCCTCTCCCTCCACTTCTGACCCGTCAGAGCGTAGCGTTTGTTCCTCTGGCGGCGGCTGGTGCCGGGCCGATCCGGGACGCCGCAGCGAGGCTTCCTCATCCACCTGGAAACACCCCAGAGCCGGGCTCAGTGGGGGTGGCGGAGCCCCACACACACACACACACACTCACGCCACAGTGGTGGGGTCCAGGCGTCCCGTCACTGGGATGCCGTAGAACCGCTGCATGGACGCCACGGCGGACTGCCTGACCGTCTCCAGGGGGGCGGGGACGGCGTGGGGCGGCAGGTAGCCGTAGTTCTTCAACCAAGTCTGCGGGACATTAGCAACGTTAGCGGTAGCTCAGAGGAGGGGACAGAAGAGGTCTCCTGTTTACTGTTGCCGTGACAACCAGCACCACAGAGAGGTGACCAACACGGAGGGATAAACGCCGTGATTGCTAGATGCTAACACACAGTCAACACACCCACGAGATCACAGAGGAGGGCAGGGCCTGATGTGGCTGTCGTCGTGGCAACCTGTCCATCAGGAAAGGTTGAGGAGCAACCCCTGCCTCAGCAGGGGTCAAAGGTCGTGCCAACTCAGCACAATGCTGGAGCCAGCGACCAATCAGAGGCCAGGCGCTCCTTGTTGCTCCTCCCACATCCTGGATGTTGATCGGTGTCTGAGGTTCCTGAGTCCCAGGTCATGTGACCAGATTCATTCTCCACGGTTGGTGGAGGAGAACCACTGGGCCTCACCTGCTCAGACAGATGTGGAGGAACAGCTGGAGTCAGAGAGGACACCCAGACCTCCTCCTCCCCTCTTCTCTTCATCCTCCCCCTCCCCTCCCCTCCCCCTCCCCTCCTCCTCTCCTCCTCCCCCTCCCCTCCTCCTCTCCTCATCCTCCCCTCCTCCCCCTCCCCTCCTCCCCTCCTCCCCCTCCCCTCCTCCTCCCCTCCTCCTCCTCTCCTCCTCCCCCTCCTCTCCTCCTCCGTCTGCCCTCCTCCTCCCCTCCCCCTCCCCTCCTCTCCTCATCCTCCCCCTCCCCTCCTCCTCTCCTCATCCTCCCCTCCTCCCCCTCCTCTCCTCCTCGCTGCCATTTCCATCAGTTATGGAGGGAGCTATATTTAGACACAGACGTCACACACACACACACACACACACACACACACACACACACACACACAGACGCTTTTGTTCGTCCTGGTGAAGCAGCGCGCGCTCTCAGGTTCACGTCGCCTCGCGCGTGCTGGTGGCCACTTATTGACGGCACGAGCCTGAGCTCATTAAGAGCGGGAAATAAAAACCACGTGACGAGCAAACGGACGACATCAATTAGAGCCGATGATCGATTAACGCAGCATTTCCGGCCTCATTAAACAAAGGAGAGCACGCGCACTTCCTGCTGCGTGCGCGTCACCGAGTCGGACAGTCCCCCGTGAATCTTTTACACGCGCGCAGCCACGCACACGCTTCCAGACAGGCTAAAAGTGATGGCATCGACATCCAGGTGAGCTGGCAGCTTCCTCGCGCCCAGGTGCGTGCACGCCACGCGCCCTACCTCCACCCGCAGCGGCCGGTCGTCCGCGCACACCGACACCAGCCAGAAGAGCAGGTGGAGGCAGCAGCGGCCCCAGCCGAGCCCCGCGGCTCCACCTCCGGCCATGGCCGACGTCCCCCCGCAGCTCCAGCAGCCGCTGCCCGCGTCCAGGACCCAGCTCCGCTTGTTTACTGGAGGACCGTGTGTGTGTGTGTGTGTGTGTGTGTGTGTGTCTGCCCCCTCACGCATGCTCAGTGGGGGCTGACGAACAGCTGGACGCGCCGATCCTGTCAGGTGTGTGTTGTTGCAGTAGCGTCACCCAGACGCAGGGGGCGCTGTTGGCCACAGTGAAGGTGGGAGCAGACCGGAGAAGGATGGAGGAAAAAAGGAGAGAAACCAGGAAACAGATCAATAAATATATGGCTAAAGCTCGTGTTTCCGCTCCGGTGGGCTACGTTGATGAGGGCCCATTTTCCACGGTGGTCTTAGATGTTTCACTGATGCTGGGGGACCAGCAGCGCTTCTTCATCAGGACCCAGCTCCTCCTCATCTGGGACTCCGGCTGAGGCAAGAAGAAGAAATCCGTTCCGAGTCAAATATTCCACATGTTCTACCAAAGACGAGATGGGTTGAGTTTGTGACGTCACACGTTTAAACAAGCAGGAACCAACGCGGAGCCGAGCCACAAGGTGGCAGCACCTCCACACCAGGAGCTCCGGGACCCGGAAGTGGGTTCGGCCTGGATCCAGACCTTGACCTTTGACCGAGAGAAGAACCAGAGTTCTGTTACCAACAGGTGTTTGAGGAGAGCAGATGTGGAAACATTCAGACCCCACACACACACACACACACACACACACACACACACACACGTTCCCCGCAGGTGTGGGCGGGGCTGGGTTAGTCAGTCAATATGAGACGATGAAAGAATGAAAAGAAAAACATAAAGAACAGAAGAAAGACAAGAGGAAGAGGAAAGAGAGTAGTCTTTGATCTCACGCGAGTGATGTTCTTAGTAAGAGAGCGAGATAAGCCTTCAGGTAAACAACCGGGAACCTTGTCCAGCTTCAGGAACCTTGGGGGAAGGTTCCTTGTTGGTCTTTTCCAGATGTCTGTGCAGGTTCTCAGTCATCCAGGTCGTAGTTATCCGAGAAAAGGTTTTGTGTTCATCTGGACTTTTCAATTTTGTTTTTGGAAAACGTTTCGCCTTCTATCCAAAAGGCTTCATCAGTTCTTTTCCAGATCTTTAGCTCCATACTTGAAGGTTCTCCAAGGTTCTCTGCTGCTCCCAGACCTTCAGGCCTGAGGTGTCCTGGTGCCTTCAGGTCCCCCGGACACGCTGGACTCAGCTGCTGCTGCCTTCAGGGACCCTCCGGCATCAGAGCCGCTCGCCGGTGGCGTCCGGAGACACCACCAAGGTGCTAATGTCAGATGTTCTGAGCAAACATGGCCACCAGTCCTGACAGAGCCTTTGATGTGACCTTTGGTGGTCCCGCAGCGTTAGCCGCCATGCTAAGCTGGGCTATTTCTGACCTCGGCCGGACGTCCGCTGGTAGCATTCAGGCGCTTTCCTGACAGGACGTCCGTCGCCACGGTAACAATGTGACCAAAATATTCTACAAAACAAGCAGAACAAAGAAGAATCAGCAGCGTCCGAACCTTCTTTAGAGAAGATCAAAGCTACGTGGACCAGAACCTCTTTATTCCTGCTCACATCGATTCTGATCAACTTTACAAAGTTCACAGTTTCCTGGAAATCACACCGATCACCAGTTCACTTCCTGCTTGTATCTAACAACGCACATCAAAGAACAAACTCTAGAACCATGTGACCAGAACGTAAACACTTCAAAGACTCACAGTTTTTCTAATCAAAATCAAAGTGGTATTAGCATGTTAGCTGAGCGGTTAGCCTGTCAAATGTCACAAGATGCGGATGGGCTGGTTTGGACTCAGGTCCACGTCTGGACCTTCAGCTGATCAAAGACAAGTACAAAAGTCCAGTTTGATCTTCCCGAGTTGGACAGTTTCCGGTCTCGGCCAATCAGTGGCGGCGGTGAGCAACAGCGCCCACGAGCCGCCGCTGGAGCCGCCTGTTGCCCTGGCGGTTCGGTCCAGAAACCGGGTTAAAGTGGACCAAACGAGTCCCCCGACCCTGTCCTCAGAGTCCACAGGGGAAGCTGCTCCAGTGGAACCGAAGGTTCCTCAACAGGTTCAGAGTCCTGAAGAAGAGTGAGGGAACCAGGGGGAACCAGCAGGAACCAGGGGGAACCAGCAGGAACCAGCGGTTCCAGCACCCCCTGCCTGGGCTCATGTGGCTCAGGCTCCGCCCCTGCTCAGTTGGAGGTCTTGAGCTCGAAGCGGCTGTACACCTGTCTGGACTTGAGCTGGTTGTACTGGTTCACCAGGTCCAGTTTGCTGTGGCCCAGCGTCATCCGCTTCTGCTCGTGGCGGCTCATGAGCGCCCCCGGGGACGGCGGCGGCGGCGGGCTCTGCTGACTCTCTGCTTCGGCCTGGGAGAGGTCGGGGCCGGCCCAGGGCGAGGGCCCGCGGTGGGCGTGGCCGGACGGCGGCAGGAACAGGTCGGTGAACTTGTTGAGGAGCTGGTTGGGCGGCGCCCGGTGCTTCGCCGCCAGCCGCTCGTTGACGGGGGAGGGGCTCCGGGCCTTGGCGCCACCGGGCGCGCTCGCCTTGTGGTCGTACAAGCCCATCGCCTGGAACTTGGAGGAGGCCCCGCCCACATGAGAGCGCAGGGCATCGGTGGGCGGAGCCTTGTTCCACTCCAGGCCGACAGCCTGGCTGTAGGGCGGCGGCGGCAGGCGTTCGGCAGAACCCTGATTGGCTCCCGCGTTCGCTCGCGGCGCCGGCACGCCCGGCGCCAGCCCCACCGCCCGCTCCCGCCTGTCAGGGCTCAGACGGGGGGCAGCGCCGGGCTCCTTCCTGTCGCTGCCCTGGGTGACTCTGTAGACGGCGTTGGACGCCAGCCCTGGCGCCGCCTTCACGCTGGAGACGCTGTTACTGGATTGGCTGCTGGAGTTGTCAGAGCTCCGCCTCTGCCTGCTGAAGACACACAGGTCAGCTGAGAGCCCAGGGGGCGGGGCTATCAGCAGGGGGCGGGGCGGCGCAAACGTACCTGTCGGACACTAAATCCAGCCCCGCCATCGGCGCGAGCCCCACGGCGAGGCCCGGCGCCATCACGGTCTGCAGGGACGGGTAGTACGCTAGCCCCTCCTCCTCCGGGCTGCTGAAGCAGGGGATGACCTGCGAGTCGGCGTACAGGCAGCGGAACTCGCGGTCGAAGCTGTCGGCGATGCGACCGCAGAAGTGCATCACCATGTTGCTGTGCACCTGCGCCGACAGCCAGGTGAAGCTGGACAGGTAGCAGAGGTGTGGTCAGAGGAGCCGCACCGCTGCCCGGCTAAGGCCCGAGCCCAATCACACGCCTGCTAACGTTAGCCGCCAGCGCTCAGCGCAGGGGTGGCCAACCCGCGGCTCTTCAGGAGCTTTCACATGCCATGCGTAGCTCGCGCACCCCCTGCTCCGCTCCCCCCCTCCCCCGGTAGCCGCTGAAGCTCAGTCCCCCCCCCCATGATGTGGCTCTTTGCAGTAACACAGAACAAAAAGTGGCTCGTGGTCTCTGACTGGTTGGCCACCCCTGGCTTAGCGTAAAGAGAAAAGATGTGAGATGAAAAATAAAAAGGCTAAAAGTATCACTTTGGAGTGGGCAGAGGCTATCTACCCCGCTAACATGAGGAACCAGCGAGCTAACTCTAAATGAACAGGAAGAGGAAAACGTTCCACCTGGCAGGTGTGTTGAGAACCTGCAGAACCACGTTCCTCACTTAGTCACCACGGAAACACCAGGCTAACGTCAACAAACGTCAACCTGTTGGAGCCGCGAGACACAAACCAGGTTCCAAAGACGCTAGCCTTAGCTTCAGGCTAGCTCTGCCCAGGGTTAGCGCGCTAGCACAGCCACCACATGCTTCCAGCTTCTGTGTGCTGCTGGAACCAGCCAGTCAGCTGACCGATCGATGGCCGATTGGCCGCCGATGTGACAGGAGCGGCGACGCGCTGGCGGTCAGGTGACCTGCAGCTCAGGCCCCGCCCACCCCCGGCGTCTCACCTGTAGGAGCCGGCCAGGACCTCCTCGCAGTCGATGATCATGAACTTCTCCAGGACCTGACCCGAGAACTTCTTGCCGCTCTTGGTGCAGTAGGTGTCTCCGCACACGCTGCGAATGCGCATGTTCTGGACACAAAGAGCATTCTGATTGGCTCTCTGGAGTCAGCTGACCACACGCAGCTCCTGGACTCACGCTCAGGTGCGAGTTGGTAATGTCCAGCGCCGAGCACATGTCCGTGAAGTACTCGAGGTTCTTCTCGTCCAGCAGGACATAGACGGGGACGCGGCGCTTGTTGGACGCCTCCATGAGGTCACACAGCAGGTCCACGTCCGTGAAGATGTCCATGACGATGGCGATGACCTGGAGCAGAGAGGACATGAAGACGGGACCACCAGCCAAGAAGAAGGGCCTCTGCACACAGAGCTCCAGGAACCAGAGGAGGAAGCAGGGGGAACCAGGAGAACCAGCAGGGGAACCAGGAGAGGAACCAGGAGAGATACCAAGAGAAGAACCAGGAGAGGAACCAGGAGAAGAACCAGGAGAGGAACCAGAAGAGATACCAAGAGAAGAACCAGGAGGGGGACCAGGAGAGGAACCAGGAGAGGAACCAGGAGAAGAACCAGGAGAGGAACCAAGAGAAGAACCAAGAGAGGAACCAGGAGAGGAACCAAGAGAAGAACCAGGAGAGGAACCAGGAGAGGAACCAGCAGGTGCGGACTCATACTTTGCCGGCCTTGTCGATGAGGGACCGGATCAGGTCCTTCACGTTGTGGCTCTTGTCCCTCTGGAAGTAGATCTGCGTCTCGGACGGGCCGTATCTCTTCGGGGACTCGGGCCAGCCGAGCTCCAGCATCGGCGGCTCCTCGTCGGACATCATGGGGAAGTAGGTCCCGGAGGTGAGCTCGGACACGGCGTCCGCGTCCCCGCAGTCCCGCTCGGCGGGGCCGTCGGGGCTGCCGCTCCTGGCCGCGTGCTGGCCGATGTAGCGCAGCTCCAGCGGGGACAGAAAGTTGAGCTCCCGCTCCTCGGCCAGGACCCGCCGGTACTCCTTCTCCCCGAGCTCCAGGAGCGCGTCGGTCGCCAGGCGCGCCGCCTCGTTGTGGCTCAGCTCCAGCGTGGCCCCCTGCCGCCAGGGGTTCTTCACCTCCTCCAGCCGGGAGGCGAGCTTCCCCAGCGGCTTTCTGCCGGAGGTGTTGGGCCGGAGGCCCTCCGAGCTGATCATGGTTCCGGGGCGCTCGGCAGTCGCACCCTGGTCCGCCAACAGGAGCCCAGAAGTCCGCCAACAGCCGCCTTCCTGCCGAGCCTCCAGGCGACCGCAGGTCCGAGCGACGCCGGGGCGGGTAGCAGCTTCCCGGGGGAGGGTCGGCGTAGCGCTTCCAGTCCGGCTGGCCGCTTCACCTCTAATCCCGGCTCCTCCGCACGATTACCAGACGCTTTCAGGGACTAGTTTCCCTCCGCCAGGTGAACTCCCACAATGCCTTTCGCCTCCGAAGAGCTTCTCTACCTCTGTCCGCGGGCGCGTGCGTGTCCTCTCGGCTCACCTGTTGCCACCTGTCCTGTTATTGGAAACCAGGCACGTAGCCCCGCCCTCCCTCGGTTGTCAGGGCAACCACAACCCAACACACCGTCCACGTCCTGTTGTTGATTTCAAAATAAAGCCGGAAGCAGAGGCCGCTGTAAAACCTGCTGCTGCTCTCATTTTCTTGTAATAATCGGAAGAAGCTAAGCTAGGTTTGCTAACTTCTCCTGTAGAATAAAAAGGGACAAATAAAGAGGTTAAAAGTTGAGATGAGACAGGATAAAAGTCCACCAGTCCATTGGTGAAGGTCCTGTCCTGAAACACGTGAATTCATACTTACAGGGCCCATTTTAGCCTGCTAGCGCGCTTTTCTTCTTTAAACCAGTGTATATTCTGCTCTTCCTCTGCAGGACCAAAGGTCAAAGGTGACTGAAACAGTCAAAAAGAGCAGCTGCGGTAGCATTGGCAGATCACCTGACCTCCTGAAGCAATATCAGGTCGGTAGCGCCAGATCAGAGCGTTAGCCGCGTTGGCGCGCGACTTAGCCAGCGAGAGCAGCAGCTGTGCAGAGGCGGGTTAGTGATGTTTGGAGCTGAAAAACATCCTTGAGCACCTTGTGCCAATATTTGCCTAAAGGGTGCGAGGGCCTCACACCGGCGCCGCCGCAGCTCGTGGATGACATCATCACGCTGCACCATTTGATTACGTAAACATGCTAAATCAACAGCAGCCACAGCTTCCTGGAAGCGTCTTGAACGGGTGGGGGAGCGGCTCCACTGGTCCGACTGGTCCGAGCCGCCATCGGGCTCCTCGCCAGGCAGCGCCGCCGCTGCTGGCTAGCAGCGGTTAGCGCCGGCCGGCTGTTGGCCGCTTGTTTCCCCAGCGGACCGGACGCCGCCGGTCGTCAAGCAGCATCGGCGTGAGCAGAGCGAAGATCAAAGACAGCTGAGAGGGAGACTGTGTGTGTGTGTGTGTGTGTGTGTGTGTGAGAGACGAGAGCGCAGAGAGAGAGAGAGAGAGCTATCCTGGGTGTTTGTTGGCTGTTGTTTGCCAGGTCCAGGTCCAGGTCCAGGTCCAGGTCCCCTCAGACAGGATCAGCTGTTGTAGTGATGGGCGGAGCTCTGGCGCCCCCTGCTGGTGGGTCAGCTGACCCGTCTGGCCTCCAGCTGGACCTTCACCCTCAGACTGGAGGCTTGTGAAGCAGAAGGTTTTATTGAACTTGAGACGGAGGAGAACATGGAGCAGAAACGGGTCCCGCAGGGAGGAGCTGCTGACCCTGACCCTGACCCCTGACCCCTGACCCCAAACATGGAGAAGAAACAGTCTGGTTGTCCTCTGGAGAGGAGGAGGAGTGGAGGAGGAGGAGTGGAGGGAGGAGCTCCTCACAGCCCGGCGTCGTTGTAGGTGGGTGTGGCCACCTTCAGGATGCTCTGAGCGTTCTGCTCCAGCAGGGGGCGCCACCTGACCTCCCCGGTCAGCAGCAGGTCCTCCCCGTTCAGGGAGTCGATGAACTGCACCTGCACAGGCGAGAGCAGAGGGATCAGAACCAGGGCCTGGTCCTGGTCCTGGGGAGGGGACGGAGGACGTGAGGGTGGCCCCTCCCACCTGCTTGCGGACGTACTCCACCAGGAGCTCCAGCTGACGGGGGTCCTCACACTCCCGGTTGAACAGGTTCCTCCACAGAGCTGCTGCCAGGACACGGTCGTCAGACAGGATCCCCTGAGGGCGGAGAAGGTTCCATCAGCAGGTCTGAGGACCAGCAGGTCCTCCTAGCGCCTCCGTCCCCGAGCGTCCTCACCTCGTCGTACCCAAACAGAGCAGCGTAGAACATCTCCGTCATGGCCTTCATGGCCTCCTTCCTGTGAGCAGCATCCACCTGCAGGCAGGACAAGAGCGGACCTTCAGCCCTCCCTGAGCCGTGGCCGTGGCCATGGCGGCGTGCTGGCGTGCTGGCGTGCTGGACTCACCCCCAGGATCTTGCTCCTCTGCTCCACGTCCTCCCACATGGAGTGGACCACGTAGCGACACATGTATTTACCAGCCCGGCCCTCCTGACGCATCCGCACCAGACACATCCTGGTGGGACCAGAGCTTCAGGACCCCACCAGGGTGGGGCTCCGCTCCACCGAGAGAGAGTGTGTGTGAGTGTGTGCGTGTGTGTGACAGACTCACCACACATGAAGCTGTGCGACCAGGAACCAGGAGTTGAGGGTGTCAGGAAGGGAACATTCTGGGAGACACACAAAGAGGTGATCATCAGTGAGGCTCCTGTCCTCTCTCACACACACACACACACACACACACACACACACACACACACACTCACTCACTGTCAAAGAACTGGTCGTAGTTGACTCTCTCCACACAGCAGGTGTACATGCGCAGGGCTGCTATCTTGATTTTCTGTCAGCAAACAGGAAACAGGGTAAAAAAAGGTTCCTGGAACCTTTAAGACAGGCCGAGGAAGAGGAGGAGGAGGAGGAAGAAGAACAAGCAGCAGCTGCTCTCACCCATTTGTTGTATTTGAGGGGCCCCGTGAAGCCCATGGCCTCGATCATCTTAGTGAAGGGCCCCACCTCCTCCTCCTCCTGCTGAGGAGTCTCCTTCACACTGGACAGCTGAGGAGAGGAGAGGAGGGCAGGGGAGGGGGTGAAGGGGAGCGCAGGAGGAGAGAGGAGGAGAGAGGAGAGGAGAGGAGCTTCACAAAGGTGCATCAGACGTCTCCTCTGTGGCTGTATGAAGCTGTGAACGTGGTGGTGAAGGTCAGGGCTGAGCTCCTCAGCTGTGTGTGTGTGTGTGTGTGTGTGTGTGTGTGTGTGTGTGTGTGTGGTGTGTGTGTGTCACCTGTGCAGTCAGGTGGAGTGTGCCACATGCTGTCCCCCAGGCTGCTGAAGGCTCCTGGGCTGGTGGGTGGAGGACCTAAAGGAAGACAAGCAGAGGACGATGGAGAGGCCAGGTCCGGTTCTGTGGACCACAGACGGGTCCAGACCCTCGACCCGGAACCAGCCTGACGGGTCCAGGCCTGGGAGCAGCTGAACCCGCCGCGTTCTTGAGCTTCTTTTGCTCCAAATCAAAGAAGATTTTCCTGCAGCAGGTCACCCCTTTGATCTGCTGCTCAGACCCAGAAGAAGAGTTAGGGCTGTGTTCCAGAACCAGGGCCGGGGCCGGGGCCGGGGCCGGGGCCGGGGCCAGCAGCCGCTCTGACTACTGTGGTCACCCAAGCGAGCTTCTCCTCCAGGTCCGGACGTGACCCCATCAGCAGACCTGAGGAACATCGGCTCTGCCGGATCGGAGCCGCTGGCTAATCCCTCCGAGCTAGCGGACGCGGTTGTAGTTCAGGGATGCAAACAGACACTTGGCGACTGTTGCTGACTGAACCAACCAACACACCTGGATTAAGAGCGTTTATTTCCTGTTAAAAGTTAAAACTTTTATTCAAAACTTGTGCTGCGGTGGGACCTAAAAGTGGCGTGTGGGACAGCGGGAGAGCGCTTAGCCACCGGGGCTAACGTTAGGCAGGATGTTTTTACCTTTCCGCGGGCGGCTCTCGATGCTGTCACCTTCGCTAGATTCCGGACGACGCACTGGAGCGGACGCCGATACATGACTCCGCTCTGTCCGCAGGTTGAAGGTCAAGGACGGGACGCCACTCTGCCTCGGCTCCCGTCGGTAGAGGCTGCGAGTTTGCTAACACCGGCTAACACCGGGCCGGTCGCCGCCTTCGCAGCAATGTCAACGGAGTTGGTCCGACAGCCGCTACCGACCGGCCGGAAACAAAGGTTCCCGGCACAAACGGTCCGCTCTCTTTCGGTTGCAGGAAAAATGTTGAGATAACGTCTGGAAAATCTGGAAAAACACAAACGACATGACGAGTGAAAACTCTCCGAAGAAAAATGCTCACAAACATACCTGAACAAATTTTAAACAGTTAAGGGACGCAGGTTCAGAAGACTTCCTGCTGCTGCTGGTGAACGAGAAAAATACTGACAATTTCCTAAAAGATACCTTTTTTCAGCTCTGTCGCACTGTTAGAAACACACACACACACGCACGCACACACACACACACACACACACACACACACACACACACACACACACACACACACACACGCACGCGAGAGCGATGAGGTCATTATTAACTCTAACTGGTGACCTTTAACATGACAGCAAAACAAATGATGCATTTAGCACCACTTAACGCTGTGTGTGAGTGTGTGTGTGAGTGTGTGTGTCTGTGTGTGTGTGTATGCGAGAGAGAGAGAGAGAGACAGGAGGGGGGGCCATAGTCAAACAGTCATTGCACAATTCGCGTGTACTTGTTTTAACAGTTGTATTTATTTTCTAAACTCTACGGACATATGACATAAATATAAAAGTACAGGTGAGAACACACACACACACACACACACACACACACACACACACTGCTCATATTTAAGTGATCAGGACCAGCCTGGTCAGATTTTCCACTGCGCTGCTGAAGGATTTGCAGCTGGTTCCTCAGTCAAACATCACCACATTGATCCAGCGAGAACTTCCACAGCTCCCAGGGCTAATTCAGGACTGTAAACTAGAAGGTTCCTCTCTCTCTCTCTCTCTCTCTCTCACACACACACACACACACACACACACACCATCAACCTGAGCAGAGATGAACGTCCCCGTGGTTCTCGACTAACAGCGCCCCCTGCAGGCAGGCCCTACACCTTCTGTCTCTCCTGAAGGAACCTTCAAGTTCCCGAAGAACCTGAGGCTGTGAAGCTTTGGAGGTACGAGCCGTCCCTCCGTAAACACGCTGCGTCAGGCTCCGCCCCTCCAGCGGCAGGTCAAAGAGCCTCTTTCTTCTTCCTCCGCTGGGGCGTGGCCTCCTGGAAGCCGCGGCTGCTCCTGACAAAGACGGCGCTCATGAGCTGCTCAGGGTGTGTGTGGGTTGTGTGTGGGTTGTTGTGTGTGGGTTGTGTGTGTGGGTTGTGTGTGGGTTGGCAGCGGCAGCGCGGCGACCACGCAACCCAAACACCAGCGCCTGTTTACGGTCTCCGCCCGTGCGTCAGCGCCGGGGCTCGTTAGCAGCCACGTTTGGACGCCGTCCTGCTCAGCTGGACTCACCTGCGTCCCTCCGGGGTCTCAGGTGTGTTTGTGTCTGACAGAAAAACAACTCCAATTAAGCTAACGCACAGCCCCGGAGGAGCGGCGCCGAGGAATGTGGGCGGAGCTTTCTTCTCTCATCTGGTGTAGCAACGCTGTCATGTCTTTGAACTTTAGCATCCATCATCTTATCTGAGCTAAAGACACGTCAGACGTGCGGAGTCCCGGCTGGGCAGCTGGAACTTGTCCTCCCTGGTCACCCAGAAGCTCTGAACCAGGCTAACATCTGCTAGCTGCTTCGGCGGCGGCAGCGCTGCCCTGTTTTTCTTCTTCAGGGCTTTTTGAGTAACCACACTTGGGTCTTTGTTCCTCTGAGTTTATCTCTGGATCAGAGCTGCTCTCACCTTCACGCTGAACTTTCAGACTTTGGCTCCTCCAGCAGCCAAGTGGAGGAGCGAAGGGTCTCACACACACAAACACACACACACACATGCAGAACCATGTGGTTCTGGTTAGCATCAGTCCCTCCAGAGCAGGAACTATGAAACTGTCCTGAAGGTGGCCCAATTATGGTCCCTGTGGGCCGCCGTGGCCCAGGGTCCACTAGCAGAGGCTAGGCTAGCGCTACAGAAGGCTAGGCTAGCCCTTATGGGGAAGGTTTGTCTCCATAAATCACACAGACCTGAACCGTAGTCCGGAGCCAGAAGCCGAGCTAATGGCTGCTAGTGCGATAATGGAGGCCAGGTGCTAGCTCTACTGGGAATACTGGTTCCCAGACTGGACCACAGGCTCTCCATCGCTCACTGACGTGCCGCGCTGAAGCGGTTAGCAATCACAGAGTCTGGCCCCAGGAGCCGCCTGCTTTGAGGAGGTTCCAGGACCAGAACTTTGCTCCCAAACACAGACCGCTGTTTTCCATCAAGACGTCCTTTGATTTCAGGTCCGATCTCATGGGCTAAATTAGCGAGGCGTGGTGAGATTCCATGTGTTTACAAGCTAATGGAATAATGCAGGTAATGAAGGTTTGTTATGTTCAGAAAAATGTTGGCTGGCTAAGCTAGCAGTTACCGTCAGGAGCGTGTGTGATGGTGGAGGACTGACCTAGCTAACGATGCAGCGTAACATTAGCTAGCTGACATTAGCCGATGCAATGATAGCCGCATACGACACTTTAGCTTCACACATGACAGTTGAGTGGATGTGGGCGGAGTCTTCATGACAAGGCTTTAGTCTCAACTGTGGAGGACACAAAGGTGTCCAGCAGGACAGAGGTGGACACGTCCTGCTGGATGTTTGTTGTGTGGACTCTTGCCAGGAAAAGACAGGAATCGGAGGACATAACTTCTTTATTACAGTTAGCATCAAAGAGTCTCAGCTCGTCCAACTCTGTCCCCTGTTCTCCACCTCCGTTTGTCCTCGTCTCTTTTTATTGGGACTAAAACTTCCCTCTGCTTAGAAGATTTCTGACTCCAGCTTGAGTCAAACGTTGTTCTCCAGCTGAGAGGAGGACGTCGTATCTGCGAGACGGCTAAATGTAGCCGCGTAGAAAAGAATGAGCAGATTGTTAACGGGACACCAATCAGCATAAATCACAAAGGTTTAACTAAATCTAGCATAAACACGAGTCCGAAGCGTCGCGTAGGTGCTAACGTGCTAGCGCGCTGACGGTCTCATGAACAGCTGGGGACAAACTCTTCATCAGTGCTTCAAACGTGAGACCGTTTGTCATGTGGGCCTCACCAGAGCTCTGTAACCATGGTAACGGGGGGTCACACGGCTAGAGCCAGGTGCAAAAGTGGCCCTCCGGACCTGTGGCGGCGGGCTGGTCCTGGCTAGCGGCAGCCGCAGGCCTCCACCGCCATGTCCTGGTACATGCTGGTAGACGACGTTGTTGGCCGAGTCGATGAAGAGGATGCTGACGGGGCTGAGCCTGGTGGGCACGCAGCAGCTGGCCGGCGTGGAGGCGGGCTCTAGGGAGTGGACCAACGTCTGGATGATGGCGTGGTTGGTGGGCTCCAGGTGCGAGCGCAGCGGGAAGTCGCAGGTGCCGCCGCAGTGGAAGGCCTGGTACTCCAGCGGCGCGATGATCCAGTCGTCCCAGCCCATCTCCCTGAAGTTGACCTGGAGGCGGCGGCGGTGGCAGCGCGCCTGTGGCGGCTGCGGGGCCGGAGGGGGTGGGGCAGGGCCGCCGGCTCCTCTAGGCGCCGCAGGAGCGCGCCGCATCCGCCGCTGGGCTAGCAGGTAGCGGTAGGCGCTCTGGTTGTGCGCCTGGATCTCGTTGAAGAACAGGCGGCGTCCGGCGCTCCGCCCGAAGGCCAGGAGGAGGGCCTTCTCCTTGGTGGTGCGGCCGGGCCGGGCGAAGCCCAGGCGCCCGCAGGTCCAGGACACGCCCCCCTCCCGGCGCCGCAGCCACCAGCTCCAGGCAGAGCTGCTGCTTTCGTTTCCCTGGACCTTCAAAAACTTTCCAGACGTCAAAGACCTCCCACCAGCGACCGGCACCGGGCCTCCACCAATCAGCTGTCTTGGTCTGGAGAGGCTCCGCCTGCCGGTCACCTGACGGACAGGTGGAGAGTTTCAGGCGCAGCCGAGGAGCTCCAGCAGGACCAGGTGATCCCGGCGAGGCCGTCCGCACCCACGGTGCCGCTTTCCTGAGGATCCGCAGTTGGGCGCCCAGGAGGGAGTCCGGATCCAGGGAGCCCACGTGGAAGAGGAACCTCTGGCGCCTCAGCAGGGGGCCGCCGCCGTCTGGGGGACAGGGGACAGGGCGTGAGCTGGACACAGCAGGAAGACACCGGGACACACACCTGGACACAGAAACACACACCTGGGCACAGAAACACACACCTGGACACAGAAACACACACCTGGACACAGAATCACACACCTGGACACAGAATCACACACCTGGACACAGAAACACACACCTGGACACAGAAACACACACCTGGGCACAGAAACACACACCTGGACACAGAATCACACACCTGGACACAGAAACACACACCTGGACACAGAATCACACACCTGGACACAGAAACACACACCTGGACACAGAATCACACACCTGGACACAGAAACACACACCTGGACACAGAATCACACACCTGGACACAGAAACACACACCTGGACACAGAAACACACACCTGGACACAGAATCACACACCTGGACACAGAAACACACACCTGGACACAGAATCACACACCTGGACACAGAAACACACACCTGGACACAGAATCACACACCTGGACACAGAAACACACACCTGGACACAGAATCACACACCTGGACACAGAAACACACACCTGGACACAGAATCACACACCTGGACACAGAATCACACACCTGGACACACCCATGTGTCAGACGAACCAGCCTCCAACCAACTCGATGTCAAATGACCTAAAATTGAGTCTGGAAGTCCGCCCCAGAGCTTCCAAAGGTGTGTTGGCCACCTGAGTGGGCGGGCCCACCTGAGCGCTGGACTGTTCCAGCGTCTTTGATCTGGTTCCTCACCAGTTTCCTGTGCTGGTTCTGCCCATGGTTCCTGCTGGTTCCTGGTTTTTGTGGAAGCTCCAGGAGCTCAGACTGGTCCACCTTTAGACCCCTGGTGGTGGCTCCCAGAGCCACGCCCCTCCACTAACCTCCAAGCTCCCAGAGCCACGCCCCTCCACTAACCTCCAAGCTCCCAGAGCCACGCCCCTCCACTAACCTCCGAGCTCCCAGAGCCACGCCCCTCCACTAACCTCCGAGCTCCCAGAGCCACGCCCCTCCACTAACCTCCAAGTTCCCAGAGCCACGCCCCTCCACTAACCTCCGAGCTCCCAGAGCCACGCCCCTCCACCGTCTCAGCTCCTCCCCAACTCAGTGGGACCTACTGGGAGCACTGGAGCGAGGAGCTCTGACAAAACTGGACCGACTGAACCAACGGGGAGGAACCCCTCGGGTCACGTGACGCAGCCTCACCTTGTCCCCGGTCCACGAGGCCCGTGACGGTGTTGGCCGTCCCAGCGCTCCCA